>PVKE010004242.1:40144-65144 GCA_004027555.1 Craseonycteris thonglongyai
GAATCCCGGCTCCGGCCCAGGCAGGACCCACATGCTGAACTGGGGAGTTCCCACAGTTCGGTTCTCTAGCTGTCTCTGTCTCTGTCTCTCTCTCTATCTGTCAAAAAGTAAAATAGAAATAACTATGCACTGAAGACAAAAAGATAATTTCTCTCTATAAATGTGAAAAGATAAAAAAAAAAAAAAAAAAAAAAAGAATGGGAGTCAATTGGGGAAGCCAGGATGGCTCAGTGGGTTAAGCGCTCACTTTGCAGCGCTGGGGACCAAGGATCAAATCCCGGCCCCGGCCTGTGCGAAACCATGTGCTGAACTGGGAGTGCCCCCAGTTCAGTTCTCTTTCTGTCTCTGTATCTCTCTCTCTCTCTCTCTCTCTCTCTCTCTCTCTCTCTCTCTCTCTCTCTCTCTTTCTCTCTGTCAAAAACAATAAAAAAATTTAAAAAAAGAATGAAAGTCAACCCCTTCAGGCCTTGTACATGGCAAGGGGCTTGAATGGGGCTATTCTTCTGCATGTAACCTTGAGCTAGGAAGAGGCTTTTCAGTTGGGAAAAATGGTAAAAGACACATTACCCACCAACACAGTTACCACAAGAACACCGGAAATGGGTGGCAAGGAAGACATGCTGGAGAAATTTGAATCCCAAATCCATGTCATATAGGGTTTGTGGTTCTGGTTCATATTTATTTTGTCATACAGAAACCATGAACCAAAAAGTATAAAAAACGGTTCATAAGTAATGAAACACGAGGGTTCTAGGAGAAGCTCACATGGAAACAATCCCCAGTAAAGATAAACTCACAGACTAAACATACAGAAGTGCAGAGGTTAACACTGCCTTGAGGGTGGAGGTGTCAACATAGATAACAAATAGAAGAACTCATACCCAGCAACTACTAATAAGAGGAATCTAAAAGGGATTTTTGTTGTTGTTTTGTTAATTGCTTTACATTGGTTTTAATGGGAATAAACAAAGTAAACATGGTACATTTATTAGTGCTTTACAAACCTGCCAGAATGGCAAAAGTGACTGTAAGTTGTAAATACTACACTTAAAAACATTTCACATTCCCTCTTGGTGGGGCAATATATTCTATAAAACAAAGTGTTCTCATTTAAGTAGACTTCAAAAATTAGTTTTGAGAAAAGAAGATGAAAGGAGGATTCTCAGCCCCTTGGATCCCAGGAAGCAAAGTTTTTCCAGAATCAAAAATGAATAAATCCCTAATTAGGTGCAAGACCCACCCCTCAGGGGCCACATAGTTTGTTCTGTTGCTTTTAACTAATTCATTTTAACACATCAAACAATTTAGACTTTTCTTCACTCAAAATTAAAACTAAAGAGACATTATAACACTCTTCAGAAATGCAAACACCTGAGATAGATCATTACCAGAGCCTACACAAGAATTTGCTATTTAGGTACAGTGTGTACAATTCATATATAAAGTCATTTCATAACGATAATTGTCCCAAATCACCCAAGTTCCATTTGTCCTGTGATGATCACCAAAGCGATCTCTATGGGTAAGACTCTTCTTCGTTGCTTGAATGTAGAAACTTAGTAAGATTCTCCAGCTCATTTTTAAGTTGAACAGCTTTATTTCTTAACAGTTTTGAATTGTTTTGTATTTCCTCCAATTGATTTATCTCTTTGGAAAATCTAGCAATTTATTCCTCTAGATGTCTGTGTAATATCAACTTGTTGGCACGGGTGAACAAAAGTTGCCATTTCCTGCTGTATTTGATGTCTGCAGTTTGTACTCATGAAGCTAGCAGTCTGCAGTTTTTCAGTGACATAGTCCACACACTGCTGTCTAAAGGCTCTCACCTTGGCACGGGTAGTCCAGGTCAGCCTTTCATAAAAACACAAAGCTCCGTACATTCCTAATGAAACAGGTAGGATTTTCCAGACAACAGTTTTCCAAATATCTCTTCCAACAGTGTTGATGCTCATAGACATTCTAGATATGAGAGAAGCTAATGCTGTTCCTAAGGCAATCGTGAGTTTTTCCTGTGCGGTTTTATTAGCTGGCATCGCTGGATTGGCAGGAGCAGTGGGAGGAGAAGTTAAAGATCTGTGGAACTGAAAGATAGGCTTTGATCAAGCTTGTCCAACTCTCATCCTGCGGGCCACATGTGGCCCAGGATGGCTTTGAATGTGGCCCAATGCAAATTTATGAACTTTCTTAAAACATTATGCGATATTTTTGCAACTTTTTAAAAGCTCATTAGCTGTTGTTAGTGTTAGTGTGTTTTATGGGTGGCCAAGACAATTCTTCTTCCAGTGTGGCCCAGAGAAGCCAAAAGGTTGGACAATGCTGGCTTTGATAATCCCGGAAGCACACTCTGAGCCTTTGTGGGGCCCAAGAAATGATGGACAGAGGAAGACCAGCCCAAGGAAAAACAAAATGCAATATATTCTTGAGCATCTGAACGTAACTTGTGTTGGTTTAAGTCATAGCTGAGATCAACTTCTTTGCAAAGAATCATTATGTAGTTTATTCTACATACTAGCTGGAGTAATGGCTTTAAATTTTCAATAATTTCTTGCTGGGATTAAAGCCTTGAAATGTTGACTTCATTGGTGAAGTGTTGCACTGATCAGCCAAACGTCTTCCAAAACCATCTTCTCTGTGCTTATTGAACTCATTTTTATCTACTTTCAATATACTCATAGTAGGATAAAACACTGAACCAAATTCATCAACCAAACCGGAAAGTTGACAAATTTCATCTGTCATTGCACATGAAACCTTGTTTGCCACCTTCTCGGTAACCTCCCTGATATTTTTCTTAACATTTAGTGTTAAAAGGTTCATTTGGTTTTAAATAGTCTCTTCTGTCAGCTTATTCTTTCCTCTCTTCCATTGAATAAACACTTTTCTCTGCTGCTGTCATTGTGTTCTTCATACCATTTAGTATTAGCTCCAACAGTGTGCTGTTCAAACTTTGTTTTCATTGCTGACTGCCAGATACACTCTTCAACGATGTGCTCAAAATTCAGAGACTCCTATAATCTTTTCTGAAATCCTTCCAAAAATTCCCCACCTGCTGGCACTCCTGTGATTTCTGCAATCTAGCATTAAGCACTTACTTTGCAGAAATAAAGAAGATACAATGCTGGGGAAGCCACAGTGGCTCAGTGAGTTAAGCGCTCACTTTGCAGCCCTGGGGATGGAGGATCGAATCTCGGCCCTGGCCCGTGTGGACCCGTATGCTGAACGGGGGTGTGCTTCCCATGTGGTAGGCCCTAAGTTTGGTTTTTGGCTCCTGGTTCAAGGCACCAAGAGGGTATGCCACTCATGCGGCAGGCCCCCAACCCAATTGCCACCCTGGGCATCTGCCCAACTGTGTAGAACAAAACCATGTCGAAAACTGATGACATACAACTATGGAGACTGCTCTGTGCCCTCTCCCTTCTCTCTGTCTCTATCTCTCTCTGTCAAAAACAATAAAATAAATCTTAAAAAAAAGAAGAAGAAGAAGATATGATTTCATGGTTCAAAAGGTTCTGCAACTTTGAGCTTCCCCGTCAAGAAATGTAGGCATCTTTCCATGTGGTGTCTATGTATGTCTTCCGTATAGTCTAGCTCTGATGCAGAGGCATACCAACAATTACACAGAGTGAAAATATTAGGCTTGGAAAGTGGCTCATTTGCCTTGTGAAAACACTGTTTATTCATGTTGATTAGTGTTGATTCAGAGTTTGCAGCCAAAACAAAGATATCAGCATCTAAGCAAAACGTATCAATCCACCTATCCGGGTCAATAGTGACATCTGTACCTGGACTGTCCACAAAAACCAGGTCATCTCTCAGCGGGCACGTTTTGCCTTTGGCCAAAGCACACACACTGGAGCCAGCTTCCAAGTCTTTGTCCATATGGAGGACATGGGCCAATTGATTAACTGCCTTCACACTCTTTTTCTCGTCTAACATAAAATTGTCTTCATCTTCATCATTTCCTTCAACACCCAGTAGAGAATTGGTTGCATGGCTAATCCCATTAAGGAGGACTTAATCCCACCACATTGCATTGATAACAGAACTCTTCCCACTGCTTGTCCTGCCAAGGAAGGCCACTTTGTGTGTCTCCTAGACTGTACCTCACCAATAATGAAAAACCTGTTTTTATACCCTGAGACTTAAAAATTACGTTGAGTTCTAGCAAGAAAAGTTTAAAATTGGGCACCTTGGGTTTTACTCCTAGAGAATCTAATTCACCTAATATTTGTTATCATAAATATTTATAACCTTCAATATCTTATTGCACACTTACAACTGATTCCTAGAACACACAGTACTCTGGCATTTTAGTTGATAAACTGTGAGAAAGAGCAATAGTTTGATAGATACGTGGGCTCAGGGCAAGTCCTTTTACTTAAGTGGGAGCAATGTGGTGATATTCAAATGTTGACAGGAAGGATCTAGTTGGCAGTGGGGGAGGGATTTTAAATATATAAAAAAATAAATGAATAGTTGATGTTCTAAGATTCCTGAGATGATGGGAGAGAGTTGTATGCAAAACCAGGTGAGGGTTGACCCAAGAAGTAGTAGGTACGCCTGTACGTGCAGTGGTGGGGAGGTACAGGATTCTGTCTGATGCTATTTCTAGGATAATTTTTACTCCTAATGATAGAGATATCAGCATCAAAGCACTCCCTATCATGCTCTGCTCAGGGTTCCCATTTGTAAATGACTGAGGCCATTTTAAATACAAAAAGAATTTACTGCTGAGAAACTCAGAATCAGACTGGAAAACAGGCTGGACACAAGAAAGTATAATGCAACTGCCAGGCCAACAACCAAACCCACTGGCAGAACCAGTCTTGAGTGACAAGCAGCCCAGCTTGCACTGCGGCACTGGGCAGTGGGTGCTTCCTACATGTCACACTAACACTGCCTCTGCTGCTTTGTAAACTGGAACTCACTGCTGCTCCAAGCAATTCTCCAGGCTCTTACTCAAGCATCTCCAATTTCCAATTCACAATCCAGAGAATGTGCATCTGGTTGGTCATCTTTCACCCTGGCTGCAGGGAGGCTGGAAAATGATCTGGCCTGCTTGGTTTATATGGTGGGCTCGACTTTGCTTGAAGACCTTATATAACAGAGAATCCCTCCCATCATAGGTAAGACGTTTGAATTTGGGGTAGCTAAAATTGTCTGCCAAGATTGCTGCTGCATCCCATGTAGCATCTTCATGGGAATTAGTAAAAAGATGCTCCATGGAAATAGATGCATCTTTGTGTGTTAGCCACTGAAGTACTTTTGAGAGGTTTTTAAAAATTTTTTTCTTAAGTACTCTTTCCTTTAGGGGGATTCTTTTCTGAGTCAAGGTGTTCAGCTAGGCAAGCAGAGTGTAGCTTGATATTAGTCCCCACTTGCTTCTCAGCTGGGCATCCTCGTTCATGGTATACCCTACCCAGTGTTCCTGATGGCTCTATACCTGGAAAAGATAAGGAGATTAAATGTGATCATGAAACCACATGCAGAAGTGGCAGATCTGGGCAGCAGCATTGAACCCAAACTCTATAATCCATAAGGCCTTTATTTTATAACCGGCCTTAAAGCCATAAACTGTTGCTTCACCGTCAATAACAGATGTTATCAGAAAAGGCAGATAAACTCCCTTTTTTTTTTCTCTTGTTATTGTTATTGTCTAGGTCCTGATCTGAGTAAGCCAAGAATGATAAATTCAAGCTATCTTATTTTGACTCAAGATTTAAAGGGTTTTATTGGTATTTTCTGACTCCTGTCTTGAGAGGTTCTTTTTCACAAAAGATTTGTCTGAGCCTAGAAAATTCTGAGCCATTGGTCTTGATTCAATCCAGGAAACAGGACTGGCTTTAGAAAAGGTATTACTGAGACCTTGAAGATTTGTTTCCTCTCTCTCTACTTTGTATTTCTTCATATCTCCCATGGTCTATGTGTCTCTGACTCAAGTCAGGTATAAATGAATGATTTAGTGACATTTTGACTTTTAGAAGCTGTAGAAGCCTAAGGCCAAGAGGATGAATCTCTAACAATAGAATAGAGACACTAAGTTTAGACAATGGAGACAAATTCTCTTAGGGCCAATGAAATCACCATAACATCCCAGCTTTTTTTATAAGGAAAGCCAGCTTTTTCTATATTCTGAGATTCCTGGCTATCTATCTCCTGGAAATTCTCTGGAACTTAGATGAACCGGGCTGGCTGGACCTCTTGTGACTGCCCTAGATCAGAGTGCACCCTTAGCAAAGGGCCAGATGCGTTCAGCAGCCAGCCCTGCAGGTTAAGGACTGTGGCTGGGCTGGGTGTGCTGTGGAGGGAGGTGAACTTGTAGGTGGCAACTATGGCTATAGTACTAGGGCACAATAAAACAATCTATACTTACTAATTTCAACTAAATTCAAGGCAAGTGATAGATGAGTACTTCCAAAGTCTATATAGAAGCCTTTATCTCAGGGTAGGTGGTAAAGTGCTCCTACTGTAGGCTCTATCCTCCATGTAAAATTTACATAACTAGAGTTATTCCAATTTAAAACAATTGACACTGTCTTTCTTCCTAGATGATCTAAGTGTCTTTGAAATAATAATGACAATGAACACTTAGTATTTTCTCCATGCCAGGTACTATTCTATGTCCTTCATATTTATTAACTCATGAGAACTTCATAAGAATTCTATGTGGCAGAGACTCTTACTAGCATTCTTATTTTGCAGTTGAGGAAACTGAGGCACAGAAGATAGGCCAAGGGGAGTGGCAGTTTAGGTAAGAGGTCATACCTATGAAATGGCAGAGATGGGATTTCAACCCCAGAATGGTGGCTCCAGGTCTGAGCTTTTAATTGCTCTGCTATAACTGGATGCTGCTAGTCTGACCAGATGTCCCATTTTAAATGGGACAGAAAATGACGTTACTATTCCATTTTAAACATTATGTACGGTCAGCCTAGTCTCACTGGGCTAAATTCAAGGTGTCAGTGGGCTGAGCATACATACTATTCTAAATGAGACAGTACTTCTCTTTTCTGTCCTGTTTACAACAGGAAATCTGGTCAGCCTATGTAAGAAGGAAGGAAACTGAGGATTTCTGCGACATAAGGATGGCGGCTAGAGGAAGTAGGGTCAGGAATTGGATAGCTAAGTGATGTGAGGTAAGAGTGGGCCCAGAAAAGGAAAACACAAAAGTGGAATCAGACTCAGGGAATGCAGGAATTCAGAATTTGCTCTCAGGTTGAACAGTGGCTGAAGTCCTCTGTAGTTCTTCTGTTGTGAAATTGTCTTATGACCCTCAGAGTAAAAGGGCTGAGAATGTGTGGCTATGTTGATGGTTTACTATAGGACCATTCTAGGAAGACACAGCAATGCTTCCTAAGCTGTAACCACAAGAAAAAACTGGGCCCATGTTCAGGAGCAGCAAAGATAAGACAACAGCAGTCTCTTAACAGTTGGACCATCAAATACGTAGAGAAAGAAAATCAACCTAATACAGAAAAGAACAAAAAGAAATTTGTTCTTTCACAGTGGAGTTATTAAAGGAAGACCAGTTATAGCCAGATATATATTTTCCTTCTAAGTTAATAGTCCTGTGTCTGTTCAAGTTACATTAAAAATAAAACACAATAAAAAAGGTCAGTCCTCCCTCAGTCACTTCTTGTTACTTTCTATGATTTGACCTTCCAGCGATGCTGTTAGGGACATCAAACTCAGGTCTTAGTGAACCTCAACAGTGGTTCCAGAATTTCTAGGTAAGAGACTTTGGGACAAGTAATCCAGGTGGAAGGGTGTGGCTAGCGCACTGGCCTAGACCTGCGTTTGCTTAGAAATCACATTGTTTTAGGTTAGCTCGTGTTTTTGTCAAGGGTGTTTTGGGAGATGAAAGATCTTTACTCTCCAAGCTACTTTTTGCTGCTACCACTGATATGCATACCACAAAAGGAATGTCTTTAGTCTCCCAACCACTTCCTTCAAATCCTGTCAAGTATGATCAGCATGTATGTCTTCATGCACGTTGCCTGAAGACAAATCCTGTTTCACACTTCCTGACCAGACATTCCAAAAAAAGAATTCCTGGTACACAACCAAAGTGAACAAGATTTATTTATTGAAGCACTTACCCATTCCCATTAGGACCCCACTCCTGTCTAAATCTCAATTTCTAAAAAAAGGGTGTGTGTGTGGCAACTGAGGAATTAAATACAAACAGGCCCACAAAAGAAACTTAAATTTTTTCTTTTCATTTTTTTTTTTTAAGATTTAGTTTGTTGGTTTTTGACAGTGAGAGAGAGACAGAGAGAAAGGGAAGGGGAAGGGCCCAGAGCAGTCTCTACAGTTGTACATCATCAGTTTTCGACATAGTTTCATTCCACACAGCTGGTCAGGGGTTGGGAGGTGTTGGGGGCCACACAGGGCAGGAACTAGGCAGGGGTCTCCCACATGGGAGGCATAACCTCACAAGCTGAGGGCCAAGCCAGGGGCCTCCCTCGCCCTGTTGAGAACTGAACAGGGGGCCCCACCTCAGTTCAGCATATGGGTCCACACAGGCCAGGGCTGGGATTCGATCCTTGGGTCCTCAGGGCTGCAAAGTGAGCGCTTAACCCTTTGAGCCATCCCGGCCTCCCCAAAACTTAAATTTCGTAAACACTAATCAGTACCTGAATTTAAAAATTTGAAGAATGTTAAATTACTTTTCACAAAGATTATACCAATTTCCAATCTCACAACTGATTTAAGAGTGCCTATCTCCTAGCCTATCTTGTTTGGTTGTTTTTGTTTGTTTGTTTTAATTTTTATTTGGTGTATCTTTTTTTTTTTTATTTATTCGACAGAGAGAGAGAGAGAGAGAGAGAGATACAGAGACAGAGAGAGAACTGAACTGGGGGAGCTCCCAGTTCAGCACATGGATCCATACGGGCCGGGGCCGGGATTTGATCCTCGGTCCCCGGCGCCGCAAGTGAGCACTTAACCCACTGAGCCATCCCGGCTTCCCCATCCTATCTTGTTTTTTAAACCAAATTTTTATATTTTGCCAACCAGAAAGGTACGAAATGAGACCTTATTTATAGTTACTTTGATTTAATCTAATTATGAAGAAAGTCAAGTATCTTATGTTTATTAATATAGTAGGTTTAATATTAGTTTAAAATTGCCACTTTTCTTTTAATCTCATACTGATATTGCTTTTTATCTTTTAAAAATAGTGGTGTGTGTGTGAGTGTGCATGTGAAACACCATCAGTAGCAAAAATGTAACTGAGTAGTCACTAAATTTATATAGAAGTAGCTCATTGAAAGATGAGTTAATAATGGAGGAAAAATGTGAAGAATGATTATCATTTTATCAGATGAGCTAAGAGGCAAAAGTATCCCAAACAGAGGAAGTCAGCATGACAAAAAGCATAGAATTATGAAGATGCAGGTCAATACTAAATGGCAAAATTTTGAAGTATATAAGAAGAGATGGTACCCAAAGCATAGCAAGGGGTTTGATTATGCAAATTCTTATTGGCCACAATAAGAGTTTATTCTGTAGAAAAATAATGGGTCATATTTTTATCTAGTGGATAGGCATTTGGAAATAACACTGGACCGATGAGGTGGGGCAAAATTTGGGTCAGAGAACCTAAACATAGGACCCATGTAAGAATCAAGTAGAGAAATGGTCAAGGCCTGCACAGAGCAGGACTGTGGGAATGCTCTGAGAGGAAAGTACTGATCCAACTTAAAAAAAAATGTTTGTATTTATTGTTGGAGAGAAGGTGAGAGAGAGGGGGAGGGGAGAAGAGAGGAGGGTCCAGAGCAGTATTCATAGTTGTGCATCATTGGTTGTGACATGGTTTCATTGAAAACACAAATGGATGTGGTGCTGCATAGGGCTGGAACCATACAGGGGTCCTCTCACATGGGAGGCAAGAACCTTCATGGCTGAATTATCTTGATGGTTACCAGTTGCACCACAGTTCAGCATACTGGCTTGCACAGGTCAGGGCCAAGAATTGAATCCTGGACCTCCCAATTGTGAGGCAAGCGCTCAATGGCTGACTTATCCCAGCATCCCCTTGATCCAACTTTTTCCAAGATAGAACTGACAGAGTATAAGAACCAACTAGTCCTAGAAATGGGGATAAAGGAGGAATCATTGTTTCCCTGTCTTTTTGCTTTGTTGACGGGGTTGGTGGAAACACCTGTAATAGGAACAGGTAATACAAAGAAGAAAAATCAGATACTTTTGTGGGGATAGGGGTGGATGAGGTGAGAATGGGTGCAAAATAAGTCCAATTTTTACTTTAAGGTACCTATAGTAGGTCTAGGGAAAGAGTCAGCTTTGTTTAAAAAATTCTTTCATTCAACAAATATTACTGAATTTCTCTTTGTCCAGATCCTGTCCTAGGTTCTGGGGATACTGTTGTAGGAAAGACACAGTCTTGACCTTTACAGAGGTTACATCCTAGTGAAAGTAGCTAGAGTATTAATTTCAGATGCACAAGAAGTATATTTTACCTCCTAGAGGTCCATGGATGCATTTGTATAGTTAATACAAATAGCACGTATATGTCCTTTGGACTTTTTCATAATTTTTGTACATTTAAAAATTTATACTTTTTTTTTTAAGATTTATTTTTATTGTTTTTGACAGAGAGAGAGAGAGAGAGAGAGAGAGAGAGAGAGAGAGAGATACAGAGACAGAGAGAAGGGGGAGGACCCAGAGCAGTCTCCACAGTTGCACGTCATTGGTTTTTCCACGTAGTTTCATTCCACAGGTGGGTGCGGGGCTGCACAGGGCAGGAACTGAGCTGGGGTCTCACCCCAGTGAGAGCCAAACTGGGGGCACTCCCCAGTTCAGCAAATGGGTCCGCACAGGCTGGGACCGGGATTCGATCCTCAGTCCCCAGGGCTGCAAAGTGAGCGCTTAACCCACTGAGCCATCCCAGCTTTCCTAAAAATGTATACTTTTATTTTCATTTATTTTACATATACTATTGTTTCTGTTTATCCACTTGAAACCATAGTTTTGCTAGCAGTGACATCCTCGTTTACTACAAAGTAATATAGGAAATTGGAAAATACATTATAACCCTTTATTTGAGTACATAATCTTCAGAAAACTCAGTGATTAGACATAACTTCCATAAGCCTCAGCGTCCTGCTTTGTTAACTAGGGAGGTTGCGCAAATAACCTCAAATGCCATCTTCCTGAGCTAAGTCAAGTCTATCCAGTGTGGTTTCCTTGTCCTGTCATTTCAATTCTTTTCAATATCATTCTCAGTGTTTGTCCATCATCCCAGTGCGTCCAACCCCTTTGCTTCCCTTGATCCTTGCCTCTCTGGAACCAACATCGGTGCTGCTGAGTTCCGTGGGAAAATGGCTCACAGTCTTGCATTTTAAGGAAATGTAATCTCAGTTTCTAGTCTTAACTGAATTCTCAAAATGGCCCAGCAACTCTTCTGAGCCTCTCTTGCAGCTTGTTCTTGTTTTTAACAGTGCCCAGTTTCAGGCCTTTATTACTATTTACAGATCTCCTAACTAAACAAATGTCCTCTCTCTTGCTATGGATGACCTTGTTCAACTACTACATGGAGGGTGGGGAAGGAGGGGGAAGAAACTCAGGTAAACAGTTCAGACAGGAACTCCCTCAAATTCAGGCCCGAAAGTCCACAGAGTTACTTGCCTTAGCATCCACCCTTCCCTTCTTACCTGATAGCCCAATGGTGGAGGTGCCCCCATATCTGCACGTACCTCACCTGTCCCCATTGCCTTTACATGCTGTGGTTCCATCTCCTCTGACCTTCACAGGGAGTTCTCCCTTCTGATCATCCCTTCTCCCGTATCTTCAAAGTGTCCCTCTCTAGGTTCATTCTTAACAGCTATAAACACGCATAAGACTTCACTTTCTTAAACACAAATTAACAGATGAACCACTTTATTCATCCTGCATGTCCCTCCAGCTATGACCCTTCATTTTCTTTCAGAACCAAACTTCTTAGAAGAGTTGCCCACTCTCACTATTTCCACTTGTCATCTCCCACTCACTCCTCAGCCCCCTCCAGTCTCCACGACTGATCCAAAGGTGGTGAGTATAGAAAATATGTTTAACCGGTTGAATGAAATTAAAGATCCTGGGTCACTTTCAGGTTTTAAATACTTTGTGAGATTTTAAGTTTATAAGGTGTTTCCATATGAAGTATATAAGAATATCATTCTTCCCTGGACACAATTTATATTAAGAAAATCATCCCAAATACTCTATTACATTCTTTTGATCTAAGGCATTTCTTCCCTCAGAACTGTTCATTTAATGGAATTTAGAGGGAAAAAATCCTTTGATAGACGAATTTAACTGAAAGAGACTCAGCTCCATAGACCCCAAATTTTGAAGTAAACATAGAGATGGAATTAAACTATGGATGGTTGAAATTCCTTTTAACCTCAGCAAACTATTACCTCCTCAGTAAATGCCTGTCTGTCACAGATAGTCCTGAATGGCATTCTTACTTTGGACTACTGTATTTTTCACTAATAAAGTAAGATGAATGTGGAGTTGTCCATTGGGAAACTGTCTAATTGTTACCAACCAATGTCACCCCATTAAATTTAACAATAAAATATAATAATATTAAAAATAAATAAATAAATAAATAAAAGGATGAAACATAAAAAAAATAAATAAATAAAGTAAGATGAAAAGAGGTAGGAGAGTGTGGAGTTTTCTGGTCATGTACACAGTGACGGGTGTGCTTATTGTGGCCAGATTTCAGATTCTTTCTTAGGGTCTGCACATGGATAGTATACATCCTTGGGGAATAACATGCTAGGCACATCAAGAACCTACACATGCTACCTCGTGTCTTTGGATGGTAGCTATTAATAGTTCTTAAAATGAAAACTCCATCTTTCCTGCTTTGCTTGGATGGCGCCATTTACTTGTTTTATTCCAGGAGTGGCCTTTTCAAGTCTGTCCAGCTCCCTCTTATTATCTTGGGATTATTTATCTTCCACACATGACTCTTCTTAAGAACGGAGAAAAGCAGTGGAATCTTGCTGTCTTCAAAGAACCACAAAGAGAAGGGTGGCACCCTTTGGCTTAAAAATAATAAACAAATAACAAAAGCCAGTGCCCTGTGAAATGGTGGCATGAAGCCCTATGTGGCCACAAACATTATTTCCTCTTGTCTTCCCAGGGTTACTTGGTATTTTAGGGGCACCTGCTGCCCGTATCAGCTGCCAGAACATTACTGGCACCACATGGTACAAAACAACAAAGGACCAAACACAGGGCAGTGTTGGCCAAGTGGCCTGGCAGGCTGCCGCTGTGAATACACAAAGAGCAGCCACACCATGCACATCCTGCTGCGTCCCCAAAACATCTCCCTTGTCTGCCACACAGCCTTTCCTCCCCGACCTTAGTCGCTGTGCCAGGGAAATCCAGTCTAGCACTGGGTGGGAAAGACCCACTGTATCACATGGAGTGACCTAGGGAAGCACAGATACCCTCACAGGGCGGCGGGAGCAATCCAAGGAAAAACTGCTGAAATTAAATCACACCCTTAATCTGGCTGGACTAGGGCCTCCTTATATTCAAGGCACAGGTTGTTTGTTTTTGATGTTTTACTTCGTAGTCTATCAACTCTGTCCCTGAAAACGCCTGTCTGATCCAGCACAGTATCTTTTCATTAAGTTGTTCCTAAATCCTACTACTCCCTTAAAAAGTCTAATCTACTTTGAAAATGAGACTTTGAGGCACGTGAGGATAAAATGATTAGACTAGCGGTTTCAGGTGTTACATTTCAGTACTAGAAATATAATCACTGCCTGCTCCAGGATCTGTCAAAGCACATATTCAATTCCTATTAGCCCACTAAAGTTTTCTTAGGAATACGATATCACAGAACAGGGCAGGGAGAAAGACAGCCATGGGCACGTAAAGGCGGAGAAGTACCGGTATAAACTGGGGAACTCTTGGAAAGCAATTGTGTTGTTTATTTCACATTCTTAAAAAAAAATAGGAGGGAAGCCAGGATGGCTCTGTGGGTTAGGTGCTCACTTTGCAGCCCTGGGGATCGAGGATCGAATCCTGGCCCCGGCCCGTGCGGACGCATAGGCTGAACTGGGGAGTGCTCCCAGTTCAGCTCTCACTGGGGCGAGACCCCGGCCCAGTTCCTGCCCTGTGCAGCCCCGTGCCCACCTGTGGAATGAAACTATGCGGAAAAACCAATGATGTACAACTATGGAGACTGTTCTGGGCCCTCCCCCTTCTCTCTGTCTCTGACTCTGTATCTCTCTCACTCTCTCTCTGTCAAAAACAATAAATAAATCTTTTTTAAAAAATAGGGCTAATTCCAACACAAAATTGAAATTTATAGTAATAGCCAGTCCATATAATGTCTATAAACCAGGAATGCATACTTTTTTAATGTACTAGTAATAAAGGAGATTTAAAAAGTCATGTCAGAATATGATTACACGTCTATACATGCTATATTTTTGCCCTTCTGACATCAGATAGAGGGTTATCAAAGGCAGTGGCATAAAGAAAGGAGGAAAGAAAGAAATTGCTCATGTAACTCCTGCATGCAGCCTTTGGATAGAATCTGATAATGTAGTTCTTGTGGTAGATTGGGTCCTAGACATGTAAAGACCCCTAGCTATGTCAAGAGATACTATCTTGGGAAAGCTGGGATGGCTCAGCAGGTTGAGCACTCTCTTTGCAGTTGCAGAGACCAAGGATCAAATCCCAGCCCGGGCCTGTGGAGACCCATATGCTGAACTGGGTTGTGCTTCCCATGTGGGAGACCCCCAGTTCAGTTCTCACCCCTCCAGTTTGAGCCCTGGCTTGAGGAGGCATACCTCCCATGCAGGAGGCCCTGAGCCTGCGCAGCCCCCACCCACCTGTGTGGAACAAAACCGTGTGGAAAACTGATGATGTACAGCTATGGAGACTTCTCTGAGCCCTCCCCCTTTTTGTTCTCTCTCTCTCTCTCTCTCTCTCTCTGTGTCAAAAACAATAAAATAAATCTAAAAAATAAATAAATAAATAAATAAATAAAGATACTTATCTTGATAATTACTGTGTAAATAATAATAAAATTACTGGGAAAAATATATTAGCCTCTACATCATGAAAGACCCTCTCTTGGCAGAACCAACATGCAAGAAATGGAAGTGATAAAGCAGAAAGAAGGCACTGTCCCAGATGCCATAGAACTCAGATTCCTTGTGTATGGGAAGAATGTCCAGGAAAAGCTGCTCCCAACAGGCCCAGGACAGTGGGTGATATATATGGCAGCCTGTTTCTATTTTCAGCCCTTGTGACCATGCCCTCATCTGGAGGATACAGGATTAGCCAGGTTGTATTGAAGATCTCACAGCTCCAAGTTCCAAACTTTTAGCGTAATCACTGAGATGATCTATAGGGTCAAATTCTATTGCCCACACCTAGACCAGTTAGCTTGCGAATGTGTAGCATTGGATACATTTTAAAATGTGAATTCATTGCGACTATTTAAAAATTGGAATATATTACAGAAAATTATGAACATGCAGCTTCCCTTGAAAACAGGACTAGGTACATTATTTTGGGAGTCTAGTACAAAATGAAAATTCAGACAACCTAGTTTAAAACCTGTTAAGGCCTTTATGGCAGTGACAGCAGAGCATTAAAGTGAGTGTGGGCCCCTCTAAGTGCACACCTGCGAAGCCAGCCAGCATCACTTGAAAATTCAGAGGCGCTGCCAGCCAGTCCCATGTTTCTCAGTGGGAGCTGAGTGGCAGCTACCCCTTTAAAATGGGGCACAATCACCGTAGCCTCCTTCACTCCCTTCATTTTCTACATTGAGGCCAAGTATCCATTAACATTCATTACTACACTAGTTCAGTTGCTATTTTTCACCTTGACTTCACTGAGTTTATCAATTCGACCCGTATGGGCCCCACAGATATAAGTTGTGCCCTCAGATCCAAATGTTAAAACTGCCAATACAAAGACACACTTATTGATCACCCACTGGAGGCAGTGACCTGCTACCAGGCTTTTATTGGCATTTGAAAGTGGGAGTCACCCACCCAGAGGTTAGACAAGTCTTTTTGTTCTCCGACAATATGATCACGGGAGGAAGGTGAGCATGCATATGTTAAAGTAGCTCAGCATGACCCACAGAGGCCTCCTCCTCCCTGACCTCATCATGCCTCCTCTTTTCCAGGAAGATTGTATAAATAATGCAAGACTAGAAGATAGAGGAAGTGCTTTTTACTCTAGGATTCGAAAAACTCTTATCATTTTAGAAAACCCAAAGAAGTCTGTCTTAAAAACTAAAACCAAACCAAAAAAAAAATTGGCGAGCACGAAAGCTAGTGTAAAGAACTCACTCTTTTAAAATCAACACCCATGCATTATTGAACATCAGTCATCCCCTTTGACCCCTTCTGATGGACACTGATGAAGCTCTCTCCTGAAAAGCGGACATCTTGCTCTTTGGGAACTTGCAGGATAAATCTGAAGGGCTTGGCTCTTCCTGAATGGTTATATGTTCCAAAACCACGTGCTTTATTCTCTTGAGCCTCACAATCCACTATCAGTTTGAAGTTGATTATGGACCCTCCTATAGGGTTGGTCTCTGAAATGGATTTGCCTCCTAAGAGCACATAAAAGCTGGGGATGCCGGAATAGCTCAGAGGTTCAGTGCTTGCCTCGCAATCGCGGGGTCTGGGGTTCAAATCCCAACCCTGGCCCTTACAAACTCATATGCTGAACTGCAGCACAACTGGTAACTGCCAGGATGGGATGGTGTTGGAGGTTCTCACTTACCATGTGGGAAGCCCCCAGTTTGGTTCCTGCCCAACACAGCCTCACAGCCACCTGTGTGGAATGAAACTATGTCACAACTAACGATGTACAACTACGGAGACTACTCTCAACCCTCCTCGCTTCTGTCTCTGTCGTGCGCTCACCTTCTCTCAAACAATAAAATAAATCTAAAAAAAATAAGTACAAAAGGAAAAAGAAACTGAAGGACTGTCTTTGTCAGCAGTTCCTTTTCCTTTTGTTGACCTTGTTGCAATTCCTGGCACAACGGAGGATTTCAGTTTTCTGGGCTATGTTCACACTGGTTTTTATTTCTATACAAGATTTGTTCTATATTAAACCTGCAAAGGTTCAATGGTCAGGGTTCTGGCTGACTCATTCTGCCAGATTTACCTCATTTCCTAGCTATAGCTTTTGCCAGCACTTTACATTCACCTAACTTGAGCATCTACGTGGTAATTATTTCATAAGCTCTTTATACATGAGTGAATAAAAACATAATAGATTTATCCTTTAAGTGACCAGGAGGATGAAACATATTGCTTTTTCATTGTTATTGCTCTTAAGCAAGGTAATTATGAATTCTTTATGTTTAGTCACAACAGGTCTTTTATAACAAGTGCTTGAAGAAGAGCATTCCTTTTGTAGAGACTTGTGGCAGCTCAAGAAATGTGAAATAATTTAATAGAATAGCGTGTCTGCAGTTTTGCATTTTACTTTATTTGGCTCTACTACAGTTTATGCTTACTGTTATTGCATGTAAATTGTATGGAATTGCATGTAAATTGCAATTATTCCTACATGTATATCTTTATTCACTTGTTTGGAAGGTCCGTAAGAAAAGAGACTATGGTACAAAAAAAAAAACAAAAAACAAAAAAAAAGAAAGAAAGAAAGAAAAGAGACTATAAATGTGCTTTTTCCTTGTGGTTTTATCTCCACTATACCCATGTGACTGTGGGTGCTCCGTGTCCTGTGGTTATTCAGTAGATACTGCGGATGAGTGAGATAACTTGATGACTACGATACTCAAGCCACCCAACCTCAAACTTTCTTCCTCTTTCTCCTTTTCTCTCTTCAATCCTCAACATTTAATTTCTTACCCAATGATCTAAGAATTTCAAGTTTTAGGACTCCATGTAATATTGCTTCCTAAAACAATGGGTTTAAGGGAAGCCAGAATGGCTCAGTGGATTAAGCACTTGCTTTGTAGCCCTGGGGACAGAGGATCAAATCCCGGCCCCGGCCCATGTGGACCCACATGCTGAACTGGAGTGTGCTTCCCATATGGGAGGCCCCCAGTTCGGCTCTTGCCCCCTGGTTCAGCCCCTGGCTTGAGGCAGCATGCCTCCCATTCTGGAGGCCCCTGACCTGGTTCCTGCCCTACGCGGCCCCCACGCATTTGTGTGGAATGAAATCATGTTGAAAACTGATGATGTACAACTATGGAGACTGCTCTGGGCCCTCCCCCTTCTCTCTCTCTCTCTCTCTGTCCAAAACAGTAAAATAAATCTTTAAAACAATGGGTTTATTTTCTACTTAGAGTTGCCATTCCTAGTCAAACAAGGGTAGGGCACTTTGACTTTATGACTAGAGCCACCCTTCTCTCATGCTCAGCCACCTCTACCCTTCTTCCATGCCGATCTACCTGCCATTCTCAGGCCTCTCAAGCTGAAATCTTCATCTTCACCTTCAGAATTTGTCTTAGCCATCTTAGGGGAGTCTGCCATTTTGGGTCACTTCGGGTAAGCATTGATTAAGTGTTATAGACTTTCCCAAGAACTTCATGTATATTATTTCATCCCGTCCTCACAAATGCTATGAAGTAGGTGCAAATATTATATTTCATTGAGTCTCTGACACTTTTATTTTGCATTTCTGGAATGTGGCTTAAAATGAAGTATTGGCAGCATTTAACAAAAGCTTTTTGGCGTATAAAATGAAATATAATATACTCATTCAATTGACAAGAAATCACAAGCTTAGAGAAGTTAATCTAAGGCCGTGAGACCATATAGTCTTATTCCACAGCCCATTCTCTTGACCACTGCCCTGAAACTTGGGAGAGTGATTCTTGTTACTTTTCTTTTCTCCATAATTTCCTTTACATCATCATATTTAAATGAATCATTTCAAAAACCAATGATTATTTTTCTTTTGCGATTTAAAAGTTAATATATTTATTGTAAAAAATTTTAAAGCAGAAAATTTAAGTAAGTAATGTAAATCAACGTAGATCTTACTAAGATACAGTAATACTATTCCAACCTTCTGGTCTGTTTATTCCTAGATTTTTTCCCCCTTATGCACATTCATATATTGATAACATGCTAGTGATGAAGTTTTCCATTCCTCTCTTTTTATTTAACATTATATGGTGTGATTTCCACTATGTTATTACGTACATGTTTTATGAGTATAAGATTTAGATTGACCACCTAACTTACCATTAGAGGGTCATACTGTAATCAAACACTTAGATTATTGCCAAGTTTTCACTATACGTACATGCAGTAGACTGCCTTATTATCACCTTAGGGTTCCAAGAACTGTTTATACTTCTTTTTGAGTTATGTTCTCCTCAGCTGGTCAGGAGAAGGAGAACAATATGTGCCTCCCATATAGAAGAGCTGTGGGTATAAAGTGTCTGAAAAATTCAGAGCTCAGATAGGAAACATTTTCTAAAAAGAACACCAGCAGCTTCCTCTGGAGCTGCTACTTGGCATTATGCAGCCTCTGTGGGAAGGGATTTTATGCTCGCTAGAGAAGTCCCAGGCAGTCAGTGTGTTTGGGGTTGAGTTACCATAGCAAACAGGGCTCCATACAAGTTCTGGTCACACCATTGAAGTGGAGGCAGCAAACTGGACACTACTATCCAATGGTGGGTTATAGTGTGGCAGGCACCTAGTAGGTATGGACAATGTAGACCAGGAAATCCGATCTGAGCCTTGTTAGGGCGTTTTGTTTTCTTAGTCTCATTTTCTTCTTACCATACCTTTTCTCAGTACTGATGGGAGAGGAAAAATCAGCAAGTAATCGTCATAGCAGTGCTTAGTATTAAAAAAGGAACTGAAGAAACAGAGATTTAAGAGAGCCCATGGAATGACTGCAAATTCCTGACAACCCACTCACTAATCCCCACCAAGACATTTTGTATATATTCCCAACTTTTGAAAAAGAATCGCTGTCAATTGTGGCTTTTATTTCCTAGGGTACCTTCATGTGTATATTGTGATTAAAATGTGCCTTGAACATTAATTTTTCCTGAAGACTAAGGGATATTTTCTTCATATGTCCAAATAAAAGTCTTCGGTAACATCTTTTAATTTTCAACTGAACAATGTAGAACTCTCTAAGTAACCATAACTTTCTCTAAGTGGAGCTAAAGCACCCCATTATCTCTGTTTTGTCTTTGTCAGTGCTTGCTACTCGTCAACAATATGTGTGTCATTGTGCTATGTGCTCTAGGGACCACCAAGTGCAAACATTACTTTCCAAGAGGTTATCAACTGAGACTAAGTGTAAGAGCGCATTAGAGACAAGGGAAATGAAACAGAGGTGTGAATAGGGTTGCTACATATGTGGAAATGAGAGTCAGATAGATAAGACATGTGAGGGCTGTCCAGAAAAAATCCAGCCATGAATGCCTTTATTTTTCATAGTACATGGCTGGATACTTTCTGGACAGCCCTTGTATATGTATAACTAATGCTATCTAGAGTTTCAGAAACTTCAGTGTGGATTCTGGCCTTTTTAAAAAGATTTATTTTATTGTTTGAGAGAAGGTGAGAGAGAGAGAGAGGATGAAGTGGGGAGGGTCCAGAGCAGTTTCTATAGTTGTGCATGATTAGTTGTAACATAGTTTCATTTCACACAGGTGTATGTGGGCTGCATGGGGTGGGAACCAAACCTCTGGCCCCCCCATGTCGGAGGTGAGAAACTTCGCCACTCAGCCATCCTGGGGGTCACCAGTTGCGCTGCAGTTCAGCAGATAGGTTTGCACGGGCTGCACTGGGACCTCGCGATTGCTGTGCAAGCGCTCAATCACTGAGCTATCCCGGCCTCCCTGGCTTAAAGTTTATTATTCAGTATCAAGTGATGAATCTTTTGAGATTAATGGGTGCCATTTTTCAGGGTGGTTCTTACACATAGCTAAAGTATAATACCTGTGCACAAAGCATTTACATTCTAATAAAAGGAAAGCGAATTCTCCAGAATCACCAAAACCCAAGGTGTCCTCTGAGCAGGCCTGTAAGAGAGATCCAGTATTCATGAGAAAGAAAAAACTGTTTAGTGTAGGGACTTAACTGTGAAAATTGATTAAGAATTTAGCTCTAGAAACTTGGCAAAAGAAACATGAGAAGAATAAGCCTCCAAGAGAGAAAATATCAGAATAAATTTGGCAAATTGCAGATTTTGGATGGACTGCTTGAACATTATGGAATATTTCCTACTGTGTGAGACCAATTATCTCTTTAATATTTCAAATTCAGTGAATATACTACCTATTTAAAAATCCCTCTGAATTTCTTGTGGAATGACATGAAGTGTGTGCCTACCTAATACATACAATAGGTCCAAATAAAACTAAGCTTAACTTTCTTTTTAAAATCATGTTAGCTTAAGGAAGATTTAAAGGCATGCTAGCATTTTTTAAAATCTCTTTTCTCAAGTTGCAGATATTTTCTGAGACAGTTGGTAGATTTTAATTGTTTATGTCAAGTTTACCAATAATTTAAAATCCGCTTTTCTCTGTTTTGTGCAAGGAAAATATACACTGGCCCCTTTAGGCTAGTGAAGAACTAAACAACACATTTGCCCCTGCTTTATTATTGTGCAATCACATTTACTTCACTCATAAGATGATACTATTATTATAGCTGAAGACACTCACAACTGTTTTACCTTCATTGGAGACTTAAGCAATTAGCAGGTGACCCTTCAGGGCTGGGCTCCTCTGATTCCACTCAGGAGAGCTATTAATAGTTGTTTGCACAAAACAGTTGCTCCCTTTAAAAAATTCTCCTGGTGGTGATTTTAGATTGTTTTTCAATTTGAAATCCTTGACTGCAAAGGTACTATGATTACAGCCTGTTATAATATAAAACAAGTTTGTATGATTTATAAAGTTTAAGTACTATAACATGTAAATGACATTGAAGTTTCAATGTTTGTTATTGTGATTGTTCATATTCTTGGCTTTATCTCTAATTAATTCTTTCTTGACTTTGGATATATTAAAATATAGGTAAGATTTTTAGTATGTAATGGAAATCTTCAAGGTCTCTGTCTTGGTTAGAAATTGAGAAATTTTTCCAAAAGACAAAGAATCAATTTTATAGAGCTTTTTCTAATACCATTATAGCTAACTGCAGCAATTTGATCTTCCATAGCAAGGAAATTGGCTTTTTATTAATACAGTGGTACTTTGGTCCTCTTCATTAATTAGTTACAGGAAGTGCTACAAGCACCAAACAGACAATGAATACTGGACGAATTTTTTGCTTCAAAATGTGTCATGTACCAAATATGATCAGTTTCAAAGTGGTTGAGTGCCAACGTATGACTGTATGTTTATTAATTCTAAGAGCACTGACAACACATTATGCACAAAAACAAAAACAAAAACAAAAAAAAGAAATACTAATTTCAAGCATTGGAATGCTCTAAAAGTCCAAAGATACAGAGATTTGCTTTGCTTTGGTTAAAAAAAAAAAAAAAAGAAAGAAAGAAAAATATTATTCTTATAGCTAAACGTTCATTCAAGCAATATGAAGCGATTGTTATATGTAAGGAATAGTAAAAAGGGTTAAGCAGTGTACACAGAAAATACTGTCCCTGTCCTCTAGAAGTTTACTATTTTATATTTATAGTATAGTATAAACAGAGGCCAGAAAAAAATAATTCAAAGTTTAAATTATTATTTATTTATTGAGCACTCAATATGCCCAATAGTAGTATATAATAGGACAGTGAATTAGAAGCTTAAATAGTCTTGAAAGTGATGACTATTTAAAATAATTCTAGCAAAATACAATTTTAATAAACTAAGTCAAATAATAAAAGTACTAGAATGGAGGTGTAAATATGTGCTATGAGAGAATTAATTAGATGATAATCTGCTATCAACCCATCAGGGCAAAAGAATGAGGCAGAACTGTTGAAGGAGAAAGAATGAAGGGGCATAAGACAACCTTAACACTTGAATTCTGATCTAATCCATATTTTCTGAGTAAGAACTATACAGGGGCAGCAAAGAATAAGATTTTCTCTTAGAAAAAGGACCAAGACTTTTTAATTGGTCATAAGAAATTTTTCTCTCAAGTTCTATCAACCTGTCTAATAACCTCTTCCTTTAGCCAAGTTGAGAATAATCACTTTAAAATATAATTTTTACTTTCATTTCGACCTTCAGGAGATTTAAGTCCTAAGAGGACCCACAGCAGCTTGGGCATGGACAGGACTTGCTTGCACATTGAAGATGACACATGTGCTCTCCAAGATATTTCAAAGATGCCTAGACTCAGAGGAATTACACTGTGAATTCTTTAGTGATTCTTTCACAGTAAAAAATTTTTTTATTATTTGACTTTGTTCTATTGATTCTTTTACACATACTTTTACTATAGATGTGTTTTATGCCTTTATTGTTTTATGTGTTTTTTAAAGGTTTGCATTAATGCTATATACTATCTACAGTACAATAGACACATGCACACACATATATATATTTAACTATTTTTATTTATTTATTTATTTATTTATTTATTTATTTATTTATTTATTTGAGAGAAGGTGAGAAAGGGAGAAAAAGAGAGAGAGAAGAGGGAGGGCCCAGAGCAATCTCCATAGTTAGTTGTTCATTATTAGTTGTGACATCGTTTCATTCCACATAGGTAGATGTGGGGCCGCACAGGGCAGAAAATCAAACTGAGGAGCCTCCTGCGTGGAAGATGAGAACATTCGCCTCCACGCCATCCGGTGGTTACCTATTGAGTCTCAATTCAGCATACTGGGTTGTATGGTCTGGGTGGGATATCGAACCTCAGACTTTGAAATTACAAGGAAAGCGCTCAAACGCTGAGCTATACTGGCATTTCCTTACTGTATTTTGTATGTGTGTGTGTCATGTTATATGTATCTAGCAGTCTGTCGTGATTTTCTGGGTACAAGAGTTTCTTCCAGTAATCTATCCAAAGGTGAAATTGCAGGGATATTGGACATGTGCATTTTCATCTGGATTATGTTTTGCCTGATGGCTCTAAGTCTAAGGTGAAAACCAATGTAAACTCTTGCCAGCATTTTGGGAGATTTCCTGTCTATCACATCCTCTTCAATCTTTGATACTTTTTCTATTTTATCCAAACAGATGAGTATAAATTTATATCATATCAACTTCTGTTTTCCTATTTACTAGTGAGATTAAAGATATTTTTGTATATTTATTGATCATTCAGTTTTACTTGTAACTTTTGCTTTTTCATATCCTCGGTTATTTTTTATACCTTTGCTGATTTTCTTGTCTTTTTAAAGTTGACTTGTAGGAGATCATATATAGTTTTTTCTATATCTTTATTTCATTCCTCCTATTTATTTGAATTTGCTGTTTTATTCTTTAGTATTATGAAATCATTAGTTAAATGAATTTATTGTTTAAGCGTTGTTTCTTCATATCCTATCAACACTTGATAGTATTAATATTTTTCATTTTAGCTACTCTGGGGGTATATAGTGGAGTGCTACCCTGCTTTTAAACATATCAAAATTAATATACTTAAAAACATTTTAAAACAGTCAATACTAAATTTGTTTGCCAAAATTTGTTACCGGTACCTATTTTTTGCTCATCATTTATTTTTACATCTATCAACTGTTTTTTGGTTCAGTTTTCTTCTTGGTGAAGCATGTTAGAAGTTCTTTCAGAGGAAAAATGTTATAATCTTTCTCTGTTTATCTAATTATTTTATTCCACTTTCACTTGAGTAATAGTTTAGTTGTGTGTGGCATTTAAGGATGACAGTTGTTTCCTGTTAGCTCTATAAATATTTAATCCCATTGTTTTCTGCCAGTCATCACTGTTTCTGAGAACTCTTTGCAGGCAATATGTCTTGTCTCTCCAGTGGCTTTTAAAATTTTCTCTTTTTTGACATTGGTTCATCAAAAGGTCACATTATTGCCTTCTGACATTACTATGATGTATTTATATGTGGATTTACTTTTT
>PVKE010004243.1:0-66056 GCA_004027555.1 Craseonycteris thonglongyai
CTTTGATAATGTTAAATTTGTAAGTTTCAGGTGACATGTGAAACCTTTTTTAAGATTTTTCTCAAAAGTTTTGAAAAGCTATTAGCCAGGATCATGGTGTAATAAGACATAACGTTTTTCCTTTAAAAAATTTAAGTGCGTGTGTAGAGTTAAGAAGCTGTTGTACATTTATGATTTAATAAAATAATTCTAAAGGAAAAAAAAAAAATAAATAAATAAATTTGGAAATTTCAGTGAATAGGTTTCTTAAAAAACACAACTTTCCAATACTGACAAAAGAAAACAGAATAAAAATTCTAAATATTTTTGTAAGTTCTGATACATATTAATTAGAGGTAAAGACTGTGTCAAATAAATTTAGTAGCTGGATTACCTATGAGTCTGTTTCTATTGTCTGCTTCTATTGTTTTATCACCTGGCTTTACTTGCAAGGAAACTCCAAGCCCACATGGCTTTACCAGTGAATTCTTCAAATTATTTAAAGATGAGATAAGATCAGTTATTCACAAACTCTTCCAGAGATAGACTAAAAAAAGGATAATTTAAAACTTGTTTTCTGAAGCCATAGAAGAATATCTTTATCATCTTGAGTGGCAAGTATTTTTAAAATTAAATACAAAATTATAACAAAAAGATTGATAAATTGGACTTGATTAAAATCATTAGAAATAAGAACTAAAAGACTCCAAAGAAAGTGAACAGACAAACCACAGTGTGAGAAGATATTTACAATATATAGGAGGTCTCACAATTAAGTTTGCAAACTCATCCTAGAAAAGTGCAATTATATGTTCTTCCTTGCTGAATATCACTATGGTCACTTTCAAAGTACTCCCCTTGGGAAACTGCTATAATGCCAGCACCTAGTCCACCTTCAAAGCAATTTGGGGACTCTTTTTCTGGAATGGCCATCAGAGCCATTGTTGTATTACCCTTGATGTCCTGAATGTCATCAAAATGTCTTCTTTTCAATATTTTCTTTACCTTTGGGAAAAGGAAAAAGTCATTGAGGGCCAGATCAGGTAAGTAGGGAGGGTGTTCCAATACAGTTATTTGTTTAGGGTAAAAAACATCTTCATAGACAGTGCCGTGTGAGCTGGAGCATTGTTCTGATGCAAAAGCCATGAGTTGTTGGCAAAAAGTTCAGGTCATTTTCATCTAACTTTTTCACGTGGCTTTTTTAGCACTTCCAAATAGTCAACTTGGTTGACTTCACCCACTTGGTACAAATTCATAGTAAGTAATCCCTCTGATATAAAAAAAAGTTAGAAATATTATTTTGACTCGATTTGGACTGTCGTGGAGAATTGACTGACTTCCATTGTTCTTTGTTTGAGAGTTGTATTGCTATACCCATGTTTCATCACCAGTGATGACATGGCCCAAAACATTATCTGGCCTCTCCAAAAGGTCTTGGCAAACTCAAGCTCCGACATTCTTTCTACATCACACAATAACAAGCAATAACAATAATGAATGCCACCCAGCAAGACACTGACACATATTGACATGAATACAGCTGTGAGAGAGACACTGATATATCAAGGTTATGAAACCTTACTGAGTTGTTTGTACAGTGCTGCCAATGTACGAGCATGGTGACAAGTTCACAAACTTAATTGTCAGAACTTGTATATTCAAAAAATAACTTTGGCACAGGATATATAAAGATATCCTACACAGTATCATATAAATGCATACAACTATTTCACGAGAGTGAGTGGTCCAAATGGCCAATAAATATATAGCCATGTCATCATCAGGTTGATTAGTTTTCAGGGAAATTATAACCCAATGCAATACAACTTCACAGTCATCGGAATGATTAAAATTTAACAAGAAACTCAAATACTCATTTTGTAGAATGTAGAGCAAATAGAACTTTCACATGCTCTTTGTGGGAGTGTTAATTTGTACAGAACTTGGAAAACAATTTAACATTATCTACTAAAAGCAAACAAATATATATCCTATGATTCAACAATTTTATTCCTAGGTAAACATATGCAAACATGTAGGCATTAAAAGAAATGTCAAGAAAATTTGTAGTAACATTACTCATATACAATATCCCTCAATGGAACAACCTAAATGCCAATGAACAGAATGGATAAATAATATATATACACAATAGAATTCTATATAACAATGGGAATGGATAAGTTACTGTTATGCACAAAAACATGGATGAATCTCACAAGGAAATTATTGAACAAAGAAAGTGAGAATTAGTGGAAGCCGGGATGGCTCAGTAGGTTAAGCGCTCACTTTGCAGCGCCGGGGACAGGGGATCGAATCCCGGCTCCGGCCCGTGTGGAACCATATGCTGAACTGGGAGCTCCCCCAGTTCAGTTCTCTCCCTGTTTCTGTATCTCTCTCTCTCTCTCTCTCTCTCTCTCTCTCTCTCTCTCTCTCTCTCTCTCTCTCTCTCTGTCAAAAATAAATAAATAAATATTTTTTTTTAAAAAGAAAAGAAAGTGAGAATTGAAGAATGCATACTACATGATTCAATTTATACATAGTTTGAAAACAGACTAAATTTAATCTATACTAATGAAATAAAAAACAATTGTTACCTGGGGAAGAGAGGTAATAATTTGGAGGAAACACAAGGAGATTTCTGGGTCGCCAGCAATATTATATGTCCACTGGTGTGTTCACTTTGGGCTTTGCAGACCTGAACTTGAATCTTGGCTTACTGGGAATATTTCCCCCCAAATCTCTTAACTTTTTCAAAGTCTGTTTCTTTATTTGTAAAGTTAAGATAATAAGACCTAGTAAAAATTAATGAGATAACATAGGTAAAGTTCCTAGCTCAGGGCCTGACCTGAGCTAGATGTTCACCAGATATTATTTTTTTCACCTCACATTGTCTGTAATGCCTGACCTAGTTATTGAAGATACGACCCCAACTTCTCTTCTTCCCTGACATCCTCATACATTAGTGAGGCATTGTTTATGAAAAGGTTTGTTCTGTAATGGAGCTGGCAGCCATCTATGCAATAGGGAGGTAGCCAGTGGTTAATCAACAGAGTAATGATATCTAACAGTCCTGGGGACCAAACCCATATAACCTTGACTTTATTGGGATGGGATGTGGGCGGTATGAACAGCACATATGCCCCAAGTGTTAGGGATTCTTTTCTTGTTCCAACTTTCTTCATGGGGAGAGCATGACCTTTCTGATGCAGATAGATTCCTGTCATTTTATTAAGAGTTCATTCGATCTCTTGGAGTAAGGGCTGAGCCAAGGCAGTGAGGTGGAGCGTACTCTGTATTTGGCTGAATCCCAGTTCGCAGGATTAGATTTTACCTCCCTGGACTCTCCTTGCAATTTCTCTTGGATCGAGTGTCCTCGGCTTCCTGTCCTAAAATGCTGGAGGGTAAGGGTCGGGCAGCTGTGAAACATCTGCCACTGCATTCCACCTTCATTGGAGAGGTGGACAAAGTGATATATGTGCGAACTTTCCCAATAGTGTGTGTGTTTGTGTGCACTTGTATAAAATTTCATTTTTAAGGCCCTTCTTGGAGTCTTGAGGATGAAAGGCAGCATGAAGTTGACGCTATCATTATTACAGCGCGACCCTCACGTTGCTTTGACCGATATAATGTTTCCCAGGCATATAGCTTTTTCATTCAAAGAGGCAGCCTAGAGCACATTCCAGCTTGAGAGATTTTCCTTTCTAGATGGCGGTTTTCTCCTCCAAGTCCTTGGGAAAATATTGCCACATTTTTTTTACCCAAATGATTGACATCCTGAAAAACAGCATGCAGATCTCCTCTAAAGCTTTAATTTTTATGAGTTCTCTAATTCTTTTTGGAAAAAAGAGGTCACTACTCAAAGTGAGTCGATGGATGTAGAGCCCCTGAGGCCAGGAGCAAGGGTGTGGAGTTTCCATTCAGTGGTGGTACTAAGGGTGCATTAAAGGCTGTGGAGCTCACAGCCAGAGAGGAGAATGTCTCCAGCTGCCTTAGTCTGAATTTTCCCTCCATCTATTCTTAGTTGTGTGTCCTTGGGCATTTAATCTCATCCCTAAAGACAGGACCCAAATCCCCAATCTATAGAATTAAACAAAGCAGTGTACAACTGTGGTTCTCAACTGAGACCAAGTTACCCCTCCCCCAATGTTTGGAGACATTCTTGGTTGTCATCAGTTGGGGTGGAAGAGCAGTGTGTGCCACTGGGTAGAGGCCAGGGGGTGCTGATCAACATCTTAAAATGCCCAAGATAGCTCCCCACAATAGAGAATTCATAGGCCCAGAATGCCAACAGTGCAGATGTTGGCAAATCCTGGTAAGTACTTGGGGCAGAGCTGTCATTTAGGAGATCTCCATTTCTCTTCTCTTTCCTTTGGTCTATCATTTCTTCCTCAAGCATTCTTCCAGAGGAGGACCTCCTCAGATTTTAAATCTTTCCTCAGTTAGTTTACTTTCCCCCTCTCCACAGTAGTTATTTTAGATCTCTTCACTCCTGTCAGGCCACATATCCCAACAGCTCTTTCCTCTCACTCTTAGCAGATGACAAACTAGGAACATCTGGTGAAAATTCATTCAACTTTGTGCCCCCCGGTTCCCTGATCTATGTTATGTGTACCTCTGAAGTAAACACTGCTGTTTCCAACCTGAAGCCATTCTTCATTTTCTGATGGAGTCCTGATTTCCTCTGAGTACTGGGTGAAGATGTCTTTGTCTCAGAGAAGTGGGCCCAGCTTTGATCTAAGGATGACCCTAAAGTCTCACTTTTAGGTAATGTGCTATAAGTGTCTTCTAGGGGGCTTTTGGAAAATATTTTTCTTTCATTTAAGAGGGAGGTATATGAGGAAAAACTTTCAGGCTTGTGCCAACCCATGCTACCTGATTATGAGTTGTTTATGTGAAGATGTGATGCATGGAGCTACTGTAGCTATCTTGCAACCATGAGGCAAACGTGAAGCAAATCACAGGGTTGTTTATACTGAGCCTTTCCAACCTTGAGCTGCTTAACTAGTAGTAGCAAAAAGCTGCCTCCTGATTTCTAAAATTTGAGAAATTCTAATCTTTGAGAAGGGTGATCCTAGAGGATTTACTGTTATTTGAGACTAAATGAGTTTCTAACAGACATCATCTTTTTTCATTCTTGCTCCAGTGAAATACCATCTGGATTCTCCTCTACCATTGTATCTTTCTTCTCTTCTATGTATTTTTAACCTTTCTGTCCCATTGGCTTTTTCTTATGAGTATGAAGACATGCTCAAGACTCTCCCAGCTTAAAAAACAGCATGATTCCAAAACCCTCCCTTTATTCATCACCTTCCAGGTCCTTATCTGTTTTTTATTTTGCTATCATGGAAAGCTCCTGGTAAGGTTTGCCCGCACTTGCCTCTTTCTCCCCACCTCTCCCCTGCCTCTCAACATTGCCAATCTGGATTCCCCTGGAAGTTGCCCGGGTCACCAAGACTTCCACTTTGCCCTGCTTAATAAACCATTCTCAAATCTCTTATTTCAGCACACCTTCTCTTTTCTTGACTTCCATAATGTTGCATTCTCCATGGGCTTTTCTCCCACCTCTCAGCTGACTGTCATTCTCTTGTATTGAGTTCCTTCTGTTTACCACTTAGACAATTCTCAGCCAGTTGTCCTCTCTTCCTCTTCGCTACTGCTCTCTGGGGACCTCAGTGAAACCCCAGCATTCATTTATCATCCATAGACTCCCAAATTTCTGTTTTCAGACTATAACTTTTCTGATTTGGGATCCAAATAATTCATCTGCTCTTGCAAAACTTTACTTGGGCATTTCCCAAGTGAAATTAATTTTAACATCTTCCCTCAAAATCTCATATCAGTCAATGGTACCACCTTTTATTTAGCTGCCTAAGCCAGATACCTCGGAATCACTGTTGACTTCTTCCTTTCCTCAGATTGACCCTAGCTTTTTGTGAATGCTATGAATCACTTTCCTTAAACATATTTTTTTTTACCTGGCCCCTTATAATCTCTCCCTTAGTTAACTTCCTGCAACTCCTTCCTAACTTTTCTCTGTCTGTCTGTCCTGTCCTGCTCTACTCCACTCTGCTTTCTAAAATGCTGGTCTGACCATGGGTGTCACTGTCTTGCTTAAAACCTGCATTGGGTCTTATGATGTGATCCAAACTCATTAAGATGACTTACGTGGCTCTGTTTTCTTGTTACTTCTCTTAGACTTTCTGAGGGAGTGGAGACCTCAGCCTCCATTTCCCCCGGGCCTCCCCATCCCACCCCCTCTGCCCCATCGTAGCCCAGCCTGGTTGACTCTACTTGCCTCTGAAAGTTGAGATGTCACCTGCCTCTCACAAGTCTCTCCTCATTCACCTGCCTGGATTAGAACCAACTCCCATTTCACCATTCTACCTCTCACCTTGGAGCACTGAACCCACTGAATTCAAGTCAGTTCTTTATGTGTCTGTATCTTTGTAAAACTGTAAGCTTCATGAGGGCAGGCCTTGTGTCTGACTTGTTCATCTTTTGTAAATTCTCATGAAGTCCTTATGGATGACGGACCAACAGGATGAATGTGCAGGTACAGACATGTCAAGGGTCTTCCATCACAGCACATAGATGAAGTCCTTCTGCCAATATAGACCCCTCTCTCCTTTTCACATCTCTCTTCTGCGCCCCACTGCTGACCCATCTCTTCTACAGTAGATGTTCATTTGTCTGTCCATCTTCCTACATGTAATCTTATCAAGTTTTATTTAATTCTTAGGACAGCTGTGAGGTGGCATTATTACTTCCATTGTAGAGAGGAAGTTCAGAAAGCTGAAGCAAACTTGCAGAAGTCACACAGCTGAACAGTGGCAAACCCAGAATTCAAATGCTTTGTCCTTTAAGCCCTGTGCTTTTTTCTTTATGGTAATCTTGATGAATGTTTTATAGAGGCATTTTACTTACAGTACTGTTTAGCTCTTCATGTGAATTATCTGTATATGAATAACTAGAGTGCTGAGACTCAGAACTGCTCTGTTGTTTTGTTTTAACTGGAAGTTTTCCGGAAATGTTCATTGGTAGGTTGACTGAATATTCCAGTTTCTAGATGGGTACAGTTTCTGAGCAGGAAAGAAAAGTGTTCTTTAGGGTTGAATCCAGAACTCCACCCTTCATCCCTGCAAGAGAAAAATGTCATCTTTAGCCTCAAACTCCATTTCTGGCATAAAGTAAGAGCATAATAAATGTTAGTTCTCTTCTCTCTGGACCTCAAAAACTTTTGTGAAATCTCTCTAAGAACCCTCTTAGGGACCTGGTTTCCTGAAGTTGGACTGGCCTAGAAAGTTTGTTTTCTACTTTGTGTTTCTGAAGCTTATATTAGAATTGGGTGCTTCATAGAGAGAGCCCTGGGGTTATTAACTATGGCAAGTTGTAGCCCCACTAGTGTGCCTTGGGTCCTTCAGGAGACTGTCTCTAGCTTTGGAATTCCATAAGATCTCCTTGAGACATTTCAAGTTGTCCTATCTGTCACTGATGTCTTTCAAGAAAAAGCCACAGCTGATTTTCTTAGTATTTTTTTTTTCTGAGAGAGAAAGACAGAGAGAGATGGAGAGACAGAGAGAGAAGGGGGAGGGCCCAGAGTAGTCCCCATAGTTGTACATCGTCAGTTTTTGCCATGATTTTATTCCACACAGGTGGGCGTGGGATCATGCAGGGCAAGAATTAGACCAAGGGCCTCCCACATGGGAAGCAAACCCCAGTACAGCCTATGGGTCAGCATGGGCTGGGGCTGGGGCCAGGACTTGATTCTCAGACCCCAGGGCTGCAAGGTGAGTGCTCAACCTGCTGAGCCATCCTGGCATCCCTTCTTAGTATTTGTCTCTTTATTTATATAAATATAGAAATATATAGAAATATAAGTAAATACATATGTATATATATACATATATGTATATATACATATATATATATATGTATACATATATATATATGTATATATATAGATTTGAAAACCAATGGCAGGCTTTGCATGATCCACTGGGTATACAAATCACAAACAATTACAATGACTAGAAAAATTCTGGGGGTAGAGTGTTAGGAAAAGCTCTGGGGGAAGTAATGACCTAGCTGAGATCTGGAAGATAAGAAGATGTTTTCCAGGTGCTGTGTGGGAAGTACTGTGGAAACCATTGGAAGGGTATGCAAGAGAAACTGAAGCCTCAGTCTCTGCTTTTCGGAAACTAAAATTAAGTTAAAGAGCAAGGCAGCCTCCTATAACATGGTTAAGAAAGTCTGTTTAGCAGTAGCTATTAACTGTCCAAATGGATGAAATAGCTTTTAAAAGCTAGAGAATTCTGACAGGGTAAGATCACGCGGTTTAAAGCACCTGGAAAACTGGTGGGAGATTTCCACTCAATAAGAAGACAAGAAGGCTCAGGGTGAGCACCTCACAACCTACGTCCACCTCCTGAGGAAGTGAGTTCCCCATCACTGTAGGTACTCAAACATATCCAAAGGGACACTTATGGATAGATTGGTTTGTCAGGGGAAGTGGCAGAATTCATGTACATGAAAGAACAGTGTGTTCTGAACTATGATTGTTCAAATACCTCTCTATGATTTTTGCTTCAATTGTGTTATTATTTACTCACTGTTTTAATTAAAGAGATATATTTTACAAGGAAGCTAAAGCAGATCTACATTTACAATATGTGTTATCTCTAACATCTATTAAGCAAAAGTAGCAAGATGTAAAAGAGCATGATGGATCCCATCACTTGGATAGAAAGATTTATTTATATATTTATTTATATATTTATTATGTATCATTCATGATCTATACTGTACTATAACAGTACAGGAAGTATAAAATGATCAGGCACTACTGGTTGCCTCTGGAGCAAGATGCTGACAGACCAGAGCATATATTGCCTATTCGAAAAAATGAGCTTCTCTTACATGTGGAATATAAAATTTAAAGTAACAAAGAAGCACAAACTTATGAACACAGTCAATAGTTTAGTGGTTACCTGAGGGTAGAGTGGGAGGGTTGGGGGTATCAAACATACGGTGATGGAAAGAGAATTGACTCTGGGTGGTGAGCACACAATGCAATGCATAGATGATGTATGGTAATGCACACCTGGAACCTGTGTAATTTTTACCGAAAAAATTTAAAAAATCAGTATCAATTATTTGCCCATTTTGTATATTAGACTGTATCCTATACGAGCATATGTACAGACAGAAGACTTGAGTGGTAAACACCAAGAGGCTGCCTTTCATTATTTCTCTATATTTTCTAAAAGTACTCGAGGGAACATATACAAGGTTTTTGGTTTAAGAATTGTGTTAAGTGACACTATTGGATAATGGGACACAAAACAGATACATATAAGGGGTAGGAGGGAGCAGCAAGAGCTATATACAGACTTAGAGAGCAGAGATAGGAAAAACTATGACCAGTAGGGGATTTATGGTCGGAGACGGAATTGCAGCCTGCCTGGGAAAGGGTGGACCAGAGATTTGGAGGACAGGATCTAGGCATGGACCCAGAGACTGACTTCAATGTCCTACAGCGAGAGGTTGAGGGGTACAGAATGGCTTTGGCTGGAGGAGTTCTGGAGACTGAGAACAAAGTAGCACCTATGGAAAAGGAATGAGGAGGCTGGAGGAGCCGTAAGGCAGAGAGCTGAGATTGAGGCAAGATGGTAGTGACAAGGTGCCAAGCGGCTGTCAGGCCTACCAAGTGTGGACAGCACTTCTGCAGGAGCAAGAGTGACCCCATGTTGAGTGAGCAAGAATAACTCCATCTTGGATGAGCAAAAATGCCTTTATACTAAGGTGTACCCAAGTGACCACCCTAGCCCGGTAACTCCAGAGACAGGGTGGAGCAGGAACGTCTGGACTGCTTGCACACACTGATAATAACCCAAACGAGGGACTGCCATCTGCCTTAGCACATAAAACCCCCAGGCATTTGAGCTTCCGAGAGCCCCTTGGACTTGGATGGGGCCGCTCCATCACTGCGCTCTCTGACTCGCTCTCCTCCAGTGCTGCCACGATTAGTGGACTCCTGGACCAGACTCTTCACACCAACGGAGTTTCAGAGCTCCGTAATGACTCCAAGACTAGTTCGTCAACTTAACGGCTCATTGGAGCTGCTGTTGCTTTGGTGGCCATTGTTCTATGTTATTGAATTATTAGGACTATGTCACTAAGTTACTGCAAGAATTGGTGCATGTGGGAGGAATAGACCTTGTGTGATTAAAGAACATTGTTAAAGGCATTGACTGCATTCGTATCTTTATTCTCTCTTGGCAGCCTTGTGGGGCTTGACCAGTGTTGCTTCATGGAGTTTAATCCCACTGACTTGCAGAAGGAGAGTGCAGTTGCTGGCCTAGCAATCGCTCTCAACACCAAGTTGCAGTTTCAGAGGGCACATTTCAGTTTGCAGTCATATGAGGTCTGACACTTAAGTTTGCAAACTCATCCTAAAATAAGTGTCACATACTTTATTGCTAAAGATCGTTATGGTCACCTTCAAAGCACTTCCCTTGGGAAGCTATGTATCGATGCCAGCACCCAGTCCACCCTTAAAAGCAATTTTGAAACTTTGTTTCTGGAATGGCCATCGGAGCCATCATCATACTACCCTTGATGTCCTGAATGTCATCAACATATCTTTTTTTCAATATTTCCTTTGTCTTTGAGTAAAAAAAAAAAAAAGTCATTGGGGGTCAGATCAGGGAAACAGGGAGGTTGTTTCAATATAGTTATTTGTTTGCTGGTTAAAAACTCCCTCACAGACAGTGCCTCATGAGCTGGTGCATCGTCGTGATGCAAGAGCCATGAGTTGTTAGCAAGAAGTTCAGATTGTTTTCATCTAACTTCCTCATGCAGCCTTTTCAGCACTTCCAAATAGCTGACTTGGTTGACTGTCCAGTTGGTATTAATTCATAATGAACAATCCCTCCGGTACCCAAAAAGGTGAGCAACATTGTTTTGGCTTTTGATTTGAACTAATGGAACATTTTTGGTTCTGCAGAATTGGCTGACTTCCATTGTGCATTTGGACACTTTGTTTCAGGGTCATATTGGTGCGCCCATGTTTCATCACCAGTGATAACATGGCACACACATTGTCTTGCCTCTCCAAAACGTCTTGGCAAACTTTGACTCTCCTTTGCTTTTGTTCATTGGTGAGCTTCTTCAGGACCATTTTTGCACACACCTTCTTCACCAAGATTTTCAGTTAAGACTTTTCTAACTGTTTCTCTATTGATGCTTATTCAGTTCGCTATGCTTTTCACAGTTAGCCGACAAATTTAATGCACAACTTGATGCATTTTTGTAATGTTTTTGTCAGTTTTGCTCATTACAGGTTGCCCTGATCCTACTTCATCAGTGATGCGTTTTTTCCCCTCAGAAAAATATTTAATCCATTTATACACTGCTGTTTTCTTCATGGCATTATCCCCATAAACTTGGACTAACATGTCCCTGATTTCACTTCCAATTCTTGCCAAGTTTAACAAGAAATTTAATGTTCCTTAATTGTTCTAATTCAAGCTCCGACATTCTCGCAACGGCACACAAAAACACACAACAACAATAATGAACACCACTCAGCAAGATGCCACCACATGCTGACACAAACACAGCTGTGAGACACTGATATAGTGCTACCACCAACATAAGCACACTGTGGCAAGTTTGTGAAGTTAATTGTCAAGCCTCGTACACACAATCTCAACAGCTGGATATGATGTCCCTGGTTGGGACTTAGTGGGGTTGCTAAGCATGCTGAAGGAAGGCCTAGGGGGGACACGGAAGTGAGAGTTAAAAATGGGAAGGGTAGAGCCAGGGGCTTAGCAACGTCCTGCAGTGGTGTGAGCAGGGTCTAAGGTGATGGGTGGGGCAGGTCTGGGCGTACCTGGCTTGAGTAATTCTGTTTCCCAGCTGTATAGGTTGCATAGTCTGTCTTACTAATGTGGAAAGTGTGCCTAAAGGTCAGTGCCTGGCCAATGAATCCCCGTGTTACCTGTGCATCGCTGAATCATCCTCATTCCAGTGCTGGTAAGCATGCATTAGGAAATGCTGGCTGTGGTGGACATTGGACTAGATGGCCTCAGAGGTTGTAGAACACCAGTAAATGTGTGATTCTGGGCAACTAAGAAAAGCCATAACTAACCAGAGTAGGTGAGGTGGAGGGAGGTCCATGGTTTCTGGAGACAGAGATAACAAAAGTGAAAGAGATCTGTGGGAGGAAAGGCAACCTGTAAAAAGTGATTTATTGAATGAATGCGTGATGTCCTGATATAAAGGGTACTGGCAGAAGACAGGAAGAGAACATGGGCACCATTTCCCTTGTTCTAATGGCTAATGAAAGGGGTCCCTCTTAAGTAGAATTTAATAAAACCAACTTGGCCTCCCACCCTGACCCAGACTATTGGGAATTCCAGTTGATGTAAAATATCTCTCTCATACAGCCTTACCGGTGTCCTTGAAAATGAAGCACAGGCCTCTTAGAAACCTTGCATTTGAGCCTCTAGAAGCATTCTTTCCCATAGTTCTGAAAACTCAACACTGTATTTATCTCTGTGTCTGAGATTCCATCTGAGATGGGTGTTTCTCCTCTCAGACTAGGCAACAAGAAGACATATTTTCTTTTTTCCTAACTGTCCCTTAAAAGAAAATGACATTTGCCTATACAGTTCTATTTTTTCCTTTTGGATTTTAATTATAAAAAGCTCCAGCAGCTGATTTATTGTATAGGGAACAAATTGTGTCTTTGAGATCCACTGCCCTATAATTACTTGAGTTAGCACTGCAGATATCTGTGCAGGGGCCAGCAGTCAATTTTGACTCAGAATAGATAATACGCGGGCTGCTATTAAGTTTAATGTAGATTAATGTGAGTTGCTTCCCTTTGCACGTATGTATGCAGGTACCAATAATTAAGATTAATTTCCACTAGATAGAATGGCCTTCATTGTGCACAGTGCCAGAAAATGCTTCTCTAATAGCTGTTAATTGGATATATTTGCTTTGATGGTGAAATCCTGATTAGTCTTGTTACCCTGAACTCCCCTCCTCCTTACTCCCCCACCCCCTGCCCAATCTTTAGAAGAAAAAGAGATTGGCAATAGCAGGCTCAGAGCTTTGGAGGTGATGAACTCTTTGGCACTTGCTTCTCCAAACCTGTTCCATGCCTTTCGATCCCAAGTGGATCAGTCCTAGCTGCTTGTACTTACTGAGCGCCTACTATGTGGTAGGTGCTTTATTTCCATGTTTGTTCTTACTGACAACACCATGAGGTGGAAATAACCCCCTGCTTATACAAATGAGGAACTTGAAGTTCAGCTAAGTTTAGATCACAAGCTAAGATGTAATAGAATGGGGATGCCCATCTGTCCACTTTCTGAGTAAATTCATAAGCATTTCAAAAATTTCCAGGATGGGTAATTACCTTATTGGTACAGTTTTTTGTTTTTTTTCCACATTTTTAAATTTCATTTAAGGTCTTGGAGCTTGAACTGAAGTGCCAATTTCTATACCTTTTCTGTTTCTCTTCACTGTGATTCCCCCTCCTCTTTATTGAATGGGTCAAGGTCTATTAGAAAAAAAAGGAAAACTCTCAGAGTTGGTCAGAAGTATCAGGAAAAAGCCGGGTTATTTTTTCAAACAGGTCCTGAAGATGGGTTTGTGAAAGGCAAAGTTGTGACACGGTAGCAATTCTAGAAAGATGTCTTACTTCTTCTTAGCACAAATTGCCCTCTCGATTCCCATCTCCAACAGGAGATTCTTTCTTATATTTTTGTATTTCTCACATAGCATAGGTACTGTTCTAAAAAGAAAAAGGACTGGCAACTGCAATCCATAGCCAGCTTCTCCTGGCTAACTCTGGAGGTTAAGAGATTTGCGTGAAGGAACAACATGAGGAGGAGAGAAGGCTCCAAAACGAAGCTGGCCTCTCCCAGTTTTGCTCTAGGTTGGTCAGGTCTCTAGAAAAACCAAAGCATGGTTTGCAATGTCCATAGAGAGGCATAATTTGGGGTTCTCAGCTTGCTGCTTTCAGGTGGCTCCATGAAAGCACTTTGCTGCCAAGGAGAGCTGAGTTAGAATCTTGTCTCTGTAATGAACACGCTGTGTGACCCAGGCCAGCTTACCTCATCACTCTGAGCCTCAGTCCTCTTTCCTCCTTTAACACCACTCAATTCCCAGGTATTTTGTTTGTTTGTTTTGGTTTGTTTTTCCCAGAGAGGCAATGAAATAATCAGTGTTATGTATTGCACTTAATGCAGGATTTGGCATATTCACTGAATATAACTTCCTTTTCCATTATTAGGGACTTTGGCCCTACTAATGCATTTAAAAAGAAGCAACAACCTCCATGATTTTTTTTTCTTGCGGAATATAAATATACACAGACAACCCTAAGCAGAAACAGAAATTCTCCCTAGGTCTCTTTTGGGGGAAATCATTCAAATCTTGCTTCATCTGTAAAATGAAAAACTTGGACTCATTGGAATACTACTGGCATTTTGAATGGGCAATTTGTCATTGCTTGGGATTGTCTCACATGCTAGAGCACATTTAGCGTAGCCTGCCCAACCCACTGATTGCCCACATCACCCTCAGTCATTGCAACAACTCACTGTCACATTTCTGAGTGCCTCAGGGAGTTATTCTGCTCCCTACTTCAGTGGAGGACACATGGCTGAGTTCCTCCCTTGTAGTTTTCCTCACTGGTTCCCTGTATCCCTTTCCCCAGAGGTTAGGGGCGCCACGAGTCAGGCTGCCCTCCTGGACACAGCCTCCCACAGTCTGAGGTTGTCTGTGACCAAGGCCTCACCCGGCACTGGGTTCCAGGACTGGTCTAGTCATCCACCTTCCTTTCTCACTACAGGTGGCAGATACCAACCTGGGTCCCAAGTCCTCACCAGGCCAGTGATGGCTGAGGAGTCTTTCCGACAGGAAGAGGTGAAGTGCCCTGACCTCTCATTGATACTTTGTTCCCATGTGGCTCTGGGTTGGAAGGATGATTTAAGTCCTGTATCCCTTCTACACAGCATCTTATAGGCTGGCTGGCCCCTTTGATTAGGAGTTGAAAGTGAAATTAGGAAAAAATATCGACAGACAGTAGAACATGACTTAGGGGATAAGTCAAGCAGATGTATTTAATAGCTTATAAGAGTTTCTAACCAGCCTTAAATTCTGCCTTTAGAACTCCATGTAAATCCTACTACAGCTGTAAGGTTAATATATTAAGCTATATTTTTTTCTGATAGACATAAATGTGCATGTTTGGTAGTTCTGGCTGTAAGTTTGGCTTAGGTTTGAATCTCAGTTCTATCATTTATCAGCAGTGCCATATTATGAGAATTAGGAAACCTCCTGCAATCTCAGTTTCTTATCTGAAAATGGGAAACACAAATCCTACATTGCAGAAGGCTGCTATGAGAACTAAATAAAATAATGTCACAAAGCAACCAATATGATGCTGGACACACAGTTGGTTTGCAATTAACAGTGATTTTAGGAAAGAGGAGAGATTGTGAAAAGAGAAAAACGTCTTAAGTCCACAGAACTGGCTTATTTTACAGCAAGATGGACTGAGGTTAGGTCTGAAAAATGAATCTTGAATGTACGTAATATATTGTTTTACTTTAGGATAAAGAGTATGGGAATGTCTAGAATTTCTGGAAAGCTTCAGGAATGCATGACGTATTTCATCAAAAATAGTTCTGCTATGTCTTAACCCAACAGAGAGAGAGCAGTTGTGCTAGTGCATTTCCCACCTCAGGCTGTATGTGACAGCTGTGTCCTCACCTGTGCCACGGCACATCTCATGGGCATAGGCATGTGCCAGGCAGGCATGCTTGGGTCTTGGCTAGCCTCTCATTGAGTACGGTTTTGGCACACTTGGTTCAGGATGTACCCACGCAATTTGACCTAAGTGCCCAGATCTAAGTTTTAAAAGGACCCAGTGCTAAGGTCTATCTTCCTACTAAGTCCACACTTAAAAGAGGGAATGTGTATGTGCCCAAGGTTGGCAGGAGATGCCAGATTCAGAGGTCTGCACATAGGCAAAGAACCTAGCAGCAAAATTGGCATTTCAAGCTAATAACATTTGGAACATGGCACATCGCATGGAGTGGGACCTGAGTAGGTAGGTCCCCTAAGCTTAACAAGTGTGACAGGAGTAATCATAGAACGGGACAACCAGGCAGAGTGAAGCACTGGTGGCCTATTCAATGACCACTCTCATAGCTTGAATGACTGTGAGAGGTATGGGTGGATTTCTTAGGAATACTCAATGTGGAATTGTTGACCTGCACGCTGTGATTTTGCAATATGTGAATGGTGGGAACAGTAGAGAGCATGACAAGTCCTGAGGCAGAGGTATGGATAGCAGCCTGTCTACCTGGGGCTGATGCTGATGTCTGGGTCATTGGTAAAGGTGGGTAGCAGGAGCTTCAACAGCTCCTAGGGCTGGCATTGCTTTGGGGGCTGCAATTTATGACCTTCCATCATTAAGGGGCCTTTTTCAAATGCAAGGTATATACTAGCATTGCTGCTTTGACTGGGGTCTTTGAGATGAAAGGATAGGTACATGGAAGGACAGGTAGATGAAAGGAAACTGGGTAGGAGAAACAAAGAAGGAAGAAATGGATGGGTAAAACCTAAAAGATTAGGTCTGAATCAGAGTGCTCTGTGCAGTCCTGGGGTTCATGCTCAAGAAAAAAACTGCAGAAAACAGAGAAAACCCAGAGAGTTATAAGAACCAAGGCGGAGTTGTAAAAGAATAAAAATAAACAAAACAACTCCTCACTAAACTCAGTCTGAGCTGGGTAGTGCTCAGAGCTAACATTGGAGGACATGCAGCACAAAGGCAACTTGGGCACCGTCACAAACCTCTTGGATTTTAGTCCCATAATCAAAAGGATGTAAGCAGGTAGTTTCATCACAAATTAAAAGGAACATTTCTTTTCATTCTATTGAGTTGTGATATGGAACATGAGGTGATTATGGATTGGAATTATTACTGCGACTAATGGATGGAACGGAGGCCAGTTTAGCAGAAAATTTATCTTTAAAAGACTGTTTAGCAATGAGGAGGACTTTCTGGTGACATCTTGAGCTCCTGATCATTGGAAATGAATTGTCAGGCAGGTGGTGAACGTGATTTCCTGCACTGGGTCAATGGTTGGACCAAAGACCTCTCAATTCTCAATTTAATTCCCAGGTTTCATGTTTCTTGAATCAAGAAGGACTTAGATAAATTCTTACTTGACAGAACCATTACAAGTCCTTATTGGAGGCTGAAATATAGTATGACGCAAACTTAGGGGGACACGTCAAGGAGGAAGCAAGGGAAGAAAGGGTGAAAGGACATTAACTAATATGTATTGTGCTAGGACCTGTGACAAAGTTTATATGAGTATTGTCTCATTTAATCCCCACAACTACCCTGTGAGGTAGGTGTGATCAAGCGCACCCATACAGAGGAGGAGACAGATGCTCAGAGAGGTTAAGTGACTTATCTAAGGCGACAGTTAATTAGCAGCACAGATAGGGTTTTTGCCTAGTCTTTCTGAGGCATAAAGGCAACATCTTTCTGCCATGCCATATGCCTCCAAACAACGCTCTTGCCTGGAAAGCCCCCAAGTGCTACTGTCCAGCACAGCTCTGGCAGGTGGCCTTGGGTCTGGAGTGGCGTGACCTGCCTTACCTTCGTGGTTGTTGTAAGAAAGGCTCCCCTTGGGGCAGAGGGGCCCGTGGCTAGTGAATTGGAATTTCACCTGGTTTCCCCCCTGCTGCTCAACTGCGAAATAGATACAACTCGTTCCCAGTCGTCCCCTCAACAAGTGGATCACCAAAACATGGCAACTGAGGAACACTATTACGTTTACGGTAATTGTTGGCACGGGACAGTGACTTGAAAGTCAGAAAATGATTCTTATCCCAGGGCCAGCTTTTCTTTCTTCTGAGACTCGGTTACAGTATTTTAAAAGAAAAAAGAAAATCTAATTATCTCTAAAGTCTTTCAAATTATATATATTTATTATATAATATATAAACATTATATATAAAATATCTATGTACATCTATCATATATACATATATACACATGCTTCTATTAATATTTAAATCAATATCTGCTTATCTACACTAATATCAGCAACAGTGATATAATCGTCCAATAACCCCAAACCAGAAAATAGTTCGATATCAATTGTTAGGCTATGGAGCACATTATTTAGTAATCCTGCTACAGATTTACTTAAAATAATAGTAAAGTAAAACTTTACTTCCCAATAGTTCCCTGGTGGGTTGGCGCACTCCAGGGAGGGCTGAAGGACATCCACATGGAGTGACACTAAATCGTCCGCAGAGTAATGGCCACCAGTGGAGACGTGGTCGTAGTCATGTGGGTTCTGGGGGTGTCGGGCCTGAAGGCAGATGCGACCTGACTCTGACAGTCCCCGGCTCGAGTGATTTGAGGCAGGTTTTTAAACGTCTCTGAGCCTCAGTTTGCTCACAGGAAAGTGGGGAGAATGGTACCGATGTCACAGGATTGCGAGGACCTGCCCTGAGCACCCCCGCGTGCCTGGCACAGGTTGGCACTCCACAAACAGCCGCTGTCATTGTCATGCAGGCCCTTATGTTTGTCCACTGCTGCCCTCAGGTGCGTGGGCAGCGTCTCTTCTCCTGGGATTGACACGCTGCACGGCGCTCCGAGAGGCACTTGCCAATCATTTGGGTAAGAGGCACTTGATCTTGACTGTGGAAACCAAAGTCTCCGAAAATGCCACCTCTGGGAAAGCTGTTCCCATTTGCCTTCAGCCATGCCACAGAGGGTTCAGGGGATGCCCCCCTGCCTCCCTAAAGGGGCCCCCAGCCCCCCACCTCACAGCTGTGGCAGGCACTGTTCTGGGAGTGTGTGCGGGCCAGCGCGCCAGCCGGGAGAGGGTTAAAACCAACATTTGCCGATAAAGAGGTAAACATATTTACATTCCTCTCTTCACACTTTATGCATATGTCACGCAGTGAATAGTTTCAGAGGTCTGTTTGTACTATCTCTCCAGAATTTTTACAGTCTGGAGGACACAAAATCTCTATAAAGTGACTTATTGAAATAGAAGCAGATTGGTAAAACCGTTTCCCTCTTATGAACTGTGAAGAATGATCCTCTAAATGAAATCAGGAAGGAGCTGGACAGAATCCTGTTTAATGGTCTGACAAAATGAATCACAACGATTCCAGACATCCATCACTGCTAAAAGGGAACCACAAATGATCTGTGAACCACTATATATTGATCACCCATGTAGTACAAGTGTCGGATTTAATGTTCACACACCATAGAGAGGCGGCAGGGACAGATGGTGCCTTAACTCTTCTTTGATAGATTTTAATGGTGAAATATTGATTTCTATCTGGCCAAGGCCTGCTGTTAGGGGCCAAAGTCATTTGTTGGGTATTGCCGGACACCCAGTCAGCCCGGCGTAATCAATCATTTTTGGCAAGGCAGGTGAAAATCCAGCGAGAAGCACCTTGGAACCCAAACTGGGGCATGATGTGTCTGAGTCCAGCCACCTCGAGAAAGCGAGCGAGCAAGAGGACGCTTGGAGAGTGTGCCTGTAAAGAATTATTAATGATAAGACATGTTTACTGAGGAGAGTCGCAGCGAATCAGAGCTGACATGAAATAGTCTGGGAGCCTCGTGGAGAAAATGAGCCTCTTGCTAAGAGGGACTATATTTTATTTAAACATCCTTCTAAGGCTGAGAACTCAGGTAATCTGTTGTGTTACAAGCCACTGGCTGTTCTTGCCATCCAGAGAGATAACACTGAGGCGCTAATAGGAACACATCAATCACAATCAGCCTGCAATTCCAGTGGTGTCCCGTTCCTCCCAGCTCCCCTTTAAGCTCCTTAATAACGGTGATAACATAGTTCGGGGGCTGCTGAGAGGGGCTCTCTCCTCTGAGGGTCATATTCATGAAGTGAATAGCTTGCCAAGTCAGCACCCAGGGAAACGGATCTACGTGGGGACTTCTGTGCGGGGAGAGAGGGTGGAGCATGCATGAGTGGGGAGGATTGGGATCCAACAGGAGAATTGGCTGTCATCTGCAGCCCCCTCCCTCAATCCCAAGGTTCCGTGATGTCACTCGTACCGCCTCCCTAGAAAAGGGTGTTCGTTTGTGTGTTATACGCAATTATCCAGTAATGAGACTCATGTTCTTGGGCAGTTTATAAACTGGTCTTGAAGGCAGTTCCCAAATGGAGCTCTCCAGTGTTTTGAGTGATGGTACCCTCCTGGGAGGAAGGTGTGAGGTGGGGAGCGGGGGAGTGGGGGGGCGTGTGGGGGTGGGGGTGCAGTGTCAGTCTCTAACCTACCACCTGCAAGGTCAAGTATCTGTTTGCGGGCTGGCGCCCCTAGAGGCTATGAGCTCCTTGAGGGTGGCAGTTGTGTCTAATGAGTTGTTGTATGTACCCTCAGTACTAACACATGATCTTGGGACTCCTCAGACACTAAACACAAGTGCAGGTGTTTGTGTTGAGAAATAAGTCAGCTATACCGCTGTGTACATTTGGCGTATCCACATCAGTACGCGTCTTGTGTATGTGCAAATATACACATTTGTGAAGAAGTGCACTGACCTTATAAAGACATGTAACAGATTTTATATTTATTGGTGTGATTTATCACGCTATTATGCATGATATTTATGAGACACCATAGCATAGTGGTTGACAGCCTGGACTGTAGAACCAGATTACTTGGATCCAAACACTGGCTCCACCACTTATTAGAAGATGACTTTGGACAAGTTGCTACAACTTTTTGTGCCTCAGTTATCTCATCTGTAAAATGGGGATAATAGTACATATGTGTGCGGGATTAAATGAGTTCATAGATATGAAGCCTTTATAGTAGTGCCGTACATATAGTATGCATAAATGTTTTATATTATATATTTAGCCATGTCATTGTGTTCAAAATCTTTATGTAAATGGCCACATAAATGTATATATGCATATCTGTTTGTATTTACATATATACATATGCACGAAAATACAGAACCTTTAGGTGGTTGATATTAGGAATCCCAACCAATATTGGCCTCATTCTCAGTGACACAGCAAACCTGAACTGACAGCTTTAAGTTGAATTTGGTGGTGGTTTAGTGGGGTGGCAGGTATTTTGATTCATTGTAAATTCGTTTACTAAATAAAGCGACTTCATATCGGGGTTTGGACACATCTAGACTTGCCTGACTGTGTTTATCTCCCCAAACACGTCGGCAGAGATGTGTGTCTCCCGCAGAACAAGATCGCGAATTGGTGCACGCATACAAAGGAAGACCCTGGCGGCAGAGCCCAACCCTGGGCCCGCTCCGGCCGTGCGACCTGCCCCCAGATGTGAGTGCAGGCGGCAGATTCTGCTTAGATTATCTTGCTTACTTAATGATTTTTGCTTCACTGCCTTGCTCGATTGTGTTCACCAGGTTGGCAAGCTATTAAAATGTCAAGGCACATTGAATTGTTGTTATCCAGGAGAGAGACCTTTCCAATCAACCTGTGTTCCGTGGGTTGCATAAACTCGGAGCCGGCGATTGGAGAAAGGCTTTATGGCTTTTTTACAGAGGTGGGGGTGAGCAGGGTGGCTGGGGGTGGGCACTGGAAGGGGGAGGAGGGGTGGGACAGGAGTCTGGGTTAATAGCGACTGGAGTGTGCTAATTAAACGCAGTCTCCTCAAACAGGTATTGGTGGCTCCTTGCCTTTGCATGTATGCGTAACTGCAAGAGGGCCTCCTCTCTGTGTGATGCTGTCGTTTAGAGAAGGGAGGGGGAGGGCACTCGCAGTGGCCAGTGGGGGTGGGGCTGAGAGTCTGCAGTCCTGAGGACCAGGGGCGGGGTTCAATGAGCCCTGTTGTAAGGCAGGAGTTGGCTGCAAGGGCTCAAGAGGAACACAAAGGTTTCCTTGGCGCTGCGCCTGTCCCAGCTCCGTGGATGGCCACGTCCTCCGCCCCACGGGAGCTGGTAGGCGGTTCCGGGTGACAGTACGGAGCCACCGGCCGCCCGTGCTACCGGTGCAGCCCCTCTGACCCGCCCCGCTTGTGCCTTCTGGGGCCGTCTGGAGCCCTTCTTCCTTTCCTGCCGTCAAGTGTCATTTGGCCAAGGATTTATTTGCCTTCGGGGAGAGAGGGAAAGCCGGGGCAAAGGACGTTCTCCTAGCATGCAGAGGTCAGAGCCGCTGGAGGCTCCCACACAAACTCAGACCTGCCAAGGCCGACTTTCTCCTTTGTTCACAGCCTCTCAGAAATAGGTGGCTTCCCCGGGCCAAGGCGGCTTCAGTTTTGTTTCAAAGAGGTGGCTTTACTTGTACTTGAGCACGGCTGTGCCAGGCGCCCCGCGGCCCCTCCCCGTCTCGCCGGTCACCATGCGCTGGCCGCGCTGGCTCGGGGGCCGCCGGGGGCCCTGGCCCTTGTCAGCTTCATCAGGGGGCTTGTCATCGGTGCGCGCACCCTCCCTCCCTCCACGGATGCGCATGCGCCCAGCCACCCCGGCCAATTCCCCTGCCTCCAGCCCAGTAGGTCGCACCGGCCCATCGGCCGTCGTTCCCTCGTTCCTGGGCCTTCAGAGCTCCCGCTTTCGTTTCTGGTTCGCAGCGCAGCCCGTTCGTCTGCCCTCAACCAAATCTCACTCCCATGCTTCCCTCCAGGGCGGTTCTCTTTCACCTGGCTGGACACGTGCAGGGTGTAAGGCTAGGTCTGAGTTCCCCATGCTGGGGTCCTCCTTCCCTCTCCCTAGCCGGGTGAGGGGTCCCTATTGCTCAGGGCCCCTTACCTCTCGCATAGCTTTTTCATGCTTCACTGAAAATGCCTTCACTTGTCTTGAACCCCTACAGTTCATTCATTTAAGCAACAGATGTTTATTGAGTATCTATTGTATTAACTATTAGCCTATTGTTAAGTGTTGGGGATATAATTGGAAGAAAAACAGACACATTGCCAAGGGTCATGTTATGTTTATTTCTGTAAACCTGGAACATAGAGTTAATCAATACATTTTGAATGGACGGATGAAAGGAAGCAACAGCCCCAATATTTTGCTTGCTGTTTCATTATGCAAAACACAAATTTGGCGTGACAGGCTTGATAGAAGATTTTACTCTCTCCAATTCCTATATGACCACGATGTCTGAAGCCACCCGGAGATGGGTTTGGTCCAGTTTTACGACGGTGTTCCATTTTATTAAGGCTCATTGAACACAAGGTTCAATAGCTCGCTGGTGGGAGAGCGAAGATCAGATTTGACCTGGGCCTCCCAGCACTCCCTAGATGACACATAGGCCTGCATGTCGCTGTCTCCTGTGTCTGCCATGTGCTTCCCAACCAGTATCTCAGGAAAATGGAAAAAAGGGGAAATAGGTTGATACCCAGTGTCCATTTAATTATCTTCCAGACTCCTCCTGGACCCTCTCTGGTGCAAGAGGTATCACTTAAGAGGGAGGTTCAATTAATGCAGTTTAAGATAGGATTTTCTTTCTTAGCTTCTCCGTAATTCAGACCCTTGCCCCCAATTATCTTTCTGAAGCATAGTAGGCTCAGTTATAGCTTAATTGGATTTTCTGACGATCGCTAGGAACTTGAGGCTGAGTGCTCTGTCTGGGTCAGCTCGCTTTCACGATGAGGTTTGTTTAATTAACATAACTGGGAGGCCCAGGGTACCTGGGCTGAGAGGGACAGACAGCTCCCCAAATTCTGTCTGGATGCTGTGCTGACGTGCTGGTGACCTTAACCTCACACGCTTGCGGGCCTTGAGATTGATGTGTTGGCGGGGCCAGGGCCCCTGGACTGCTGCCTTGAACAGATAGCCCGTCACAGGATAGAAGAAGAGGAGGGCCTGAGTGACCAGCAATAGGGGACAGCTATGCTTCCCCTGGGGCTCACTGCACACAGTTGGGCTCCATTGGACATTAGCTGGGGCTCTAGGGTTTCGTTCCCTGAGTTCCAAGATTTTACCTATAAGATGGGAATAAGGAAGACCGCCTTACGATACTGCCAGAAAACGTAACGAGGCAGCGTCTATACAATGACTATCTCCATACCATTTTCACATTGAGTGCACCCACCCCTCATGAGTCTCTTTCTGAGGTAAGCACACAGAAACACACACACACACACACTCAGGCTTCTTCCTCTCAACTTGGCTCCTCTTCATTCTTTTACTTCCACCTCACCTTTTTCTTTTTATTTTTAAGATTTATTTTCATTGGTTTTTGACAGAGCGAGACAGAGACAGAGACAGAGAGAAGGGGGAGGGCCCAGACCAGTCTTTATAGCTGCACATCATTGGTTTTCCCACATAGTTTCATTCCACAGGTGGGCGGGGCTGCACAGGGCAGGAACTGGGCCGGGGTCTCACCCTGGTGAGAACTGAACTGGGGGCACTCCCCAGTTCAGCATATGGGATTCAATCCTCAGTCCCTGAGGCTGCACAATGAGTGCTTAACCCACTGAGCCATCCCGGCTTCCCCACACCTTTTTCTAATATGTTTAAAAATTCCCTTCCTTCTGCTCCTGCATTTCTTGTCCCTTTGTTCCCCCTTCTAAATGTTCTCTTTTCATTTGGCTAGGTCCTTATCTTTTGCATGAAGTTTTCTCAATGGGGATCTGCCCAAGGACAATGAGCCATGTGACCTGGGGCCAGTTTCTTACCTCCTTGGTCAGGTATTCCTTCTTTCTTTTCAGGAGCACTTTCTTTAGCCATGTTGTCCTGTTTTGCAGTCTTTCCCTTTCATGTCTCTCCCCCTCCCCACTCCAACTCTGGGCCCCTTGAGGCAGGGACTGTGGCTTAGTGAGCTAGCAAATAGAGGAGAGTTGAAAAGGGTCAGTGGAAGGAAGGAAGGAAGGAAGGACAGAAGGAAGGGAGGAAGGAAGGAAGGAAGGCTGGCTGGCTGTTTTTGATTCAAGGTCCGTCGTATAAACTCCAAAGGGTGCACATGGCCACTGCCAGCCCCTTTGTACCTTTATGAGTATTCGAAAGAAGTACTTCCTTTCTCTAGGGGGTGGACTGGCCAGCTGGGCTGGGTTTTAGGCCTCATTGGTCTCCTCAGCTTTCATGCAGGGTGCATTGCACTGCATGTGAGTTATGCTATAAGAGCAGCCGGAAATGCAGGATAGGCTGCCTGGGCACTGGTCTCACTCACTGGCCATTGAAGTGGCCCATGTTTCTCCTGTTGAAGAAGTCCCTGCCATTGCCTGCTCCATGGTCACATAGCTCTTCTCCACAGAGCTGCCGTGAGCATGGGCAGCTCCTTCTTGCTGCAACAGAGCTGTCTGCACCCCCAAAGACATGCAGCCATTTGACAGAGGCTGTCACCTTCATGGCCATGGAAAGAGAGTGCCTCCTCCCCTCACGTACGTACCCTGACATCTGCCCTCATTGGATGACCTGTCTGTCTTCATGTGATTATAGACAATAACAATTGTACCTGTAGTTTCTTTTATTAAGTGCTTAGTGAATGTTAAACGAGTGCCTAGCTAAAGCACTGTGCAATGTATTTTGCTCCCCACAAATCTCCATGTAGTAGGCAAAAGTCTTCCCATTTCACAGATACAGAAATTAAGGTTCAGCAAAGTAAGAGCTGGTGGGAGACACTTTTCAGCACTCTTCGGTCTCCTCTCCACAGGGATGGGGCCCAAGCCCTGGGGTCTCTGAGCTGAGTAGTCTCCATGCTGTCTCTGTCAGATGCTTGGCAGGACTTCGTGGCTAGGTGGGCGAGGACATCTTTGAGTTAGGGGTTTGAAGACCTTGCTGGGTTACAGCTTTGTTTGGCCAGAGCCCAGCCCGTATCAAAACCGCCTGGAGAATACACTACTGGAAAAGCATCTCTATTCTTTTTGCCAAAGAACAAAAGCAAACAAACAAATGAACAAAACAACAAAGAAATGGAAACTTTGAAGAGCAGCATACATTTGGAGGCACTTCTGCTAATACAACTTATATGAATATGAAACACTTTTGTCACTTTTTAGAAGGAGGGGAGGCAAAAAAAAATGTCATATGTTCATCTCTTCAGATTTTCAATACTAAGATGAAATTAACTTTCTTTGTCTCCTGCCTTTTCAATAGGTTTCAATGTTCTCAAGTTACTAATTTTTCCACGATTTCCTGAAATTTCAAGTCCCTCTCCTCTGCTAAGGGCTGGTATTTGCCACAGCCCCAGACTGAGGCCACTGGCAAGTGACTTTTTAGATAACTTCCAAAAACTCCATTGGAAATGGCAACATTGTAGGGATGGGGGTCGGGAGAGGTGAGCAAACTCTGCCCATCTACACAGAAAACACAAGACAGACCTGTGTTCCAAAGGCTTCCACTCATACGGCGACCCCTCAGTCTCTCTGAGCCTTAGATTTGGCATCTGTAAAATGGCAGCAACTCTAACTGCATCACAGGGGCACCTTCAGGGATGAAAAAGATGACACGTGTGAAGGCCTGGGACAAGATCTGGCCATGCTGAGCTCTGCCTAGATGTTTATCACTTTCCACCCCGGTCATTTTAGCCTGCTGGATCCCTACAACAGGCTGCTCTGACTCGTGTGCGCCTCTCGTGTGATTTAGCTTCAAGCAGCTCTTAGGGGTTCCATGCCTGATTCCGAAATCTTCCTTTAGACGATTTTGTCTCACTCTTCCCACCGGTGGGGTTCCATCAAGGATAAATTTGCTTTCTCTCCTCATCTGGGCACCTGGGTGTTGTGTTCGTCTCTAAGCTGGCAGCTCACAGAGAATGGAGGCTTCGTTGCACTTTCTATGTCTCTCATGCCAGAAGGCCACATGAGACCCTTGTCCTTGAACCACATAGGATCACTGTGAACACATGACAGAGGCAGATGTGTTTAGTGGTTATGAGCCGTGAAAGTAGCCGTGACACTGAGTGTGTACCCCCTGGGGGTCACTCAATCCCTTTGAGCCTCAGTGGTTCCATTGGTGCAATGCAGATAGTAGAGAGTGTCTCCCTGGGTTAGCCGGAGGGTTACATTAAATTGTAGATGCACGCAAGCCCTATGCTGGGCACAGAGTGGGTGTGCAGTAAACTATAGCTATTGTTATTTGTGGTTGCTACTTTTATCTTTAATGTTGTACTAAAGCTACCCAGCTATTCCTCTGTGTCAAATATTCCTAGTGCCTTTTATTCCAGTCTCTTAAGAAACCATTCTAACCCAAACAACTGTATGGTGGTTACCAGAGGGAAAGGGAGTGGAGGAGGTAGAAGGTAAAGGGGGTTAGATACAGAGGGTGTCCAAACAAGGTATACACATTTTAAGAAAGGAAAAAACTGTATTAAAATTGTAATACTCAATATATACCGCAACAAAAGATGAGTACAAGTCACATCTGACTTCTGCAACTACAAGAAGAGCTCAAAGTGGTCACCATCAGCATCCAGACACTTCTGATTATGGTGAACTACCACTTGAGTGGCATTGACCAAAGCATCCACTTGTATCGCTGTGCATGCCATTTCATTTACTGTGTGTCTCCAACTTACGATGAATGGGTGCAATTGTTCGGTGTATTGGAGGTTCTCTGTCATACTCATGCCTCTATTGTCATTGAACTTCCACAACATTCTGGAATTTCAAACACCACTTCAAAATAGTCTTGTGCTCCTTGAACAACCGTGCTTCTGCCATTTTCTTTGACTGTCTTGCCTGTCGCATGGTGATGCTAGCACTCATTTCATTAATGGCATCTTTTGAGTGAACATCATTCTACACATTGCTGCAGCAAATCAATTCGATTTCGAAAAGTAATACATGGATAACATCTCTTGAAATGTGTATACATTTTTTTGGCTCCCCCGGTATATAGTTACAGAAGGAGATTTGATTTTGGGTGGGGAATATACAATATAATGCAATTATGTAGATGATGTATTATAGAATTGTACACTTGAAACTAAATGTCATCTTATTAACCAATGTCGCCCCAACAAATTTAATAAAATTTTATAAGAAGAAACCATTCTTCACAAACAGTGGCTACAATACTGAGTAAATAAAGGTTGTGCTGCAGTTACTTCAGGGAGCATTATACCTTGTGCTGGTCATGGACTGAGTGTATTTAAGATGCTCACTTCACCCTCAGAAGAAACCGTTTAATGCCAGTCAACATTTAGAATCTTTACTTACACATTGTAGAGCAAATGGCATAGTCAAATATATTAATATACGCAAACATCGAATTAGCCTTAAAGAGTTAGCTTATGCACATAGAAATGATCTGGATTCTTGAAAACAAAACAGCCAAGGTTCTTTCTAGAATTCTATTAATTCTGTTCATTGTATCAAAAAATACTTCAAAGAGTTTCTCATCCGTTCATTCCATAAATATTTGAGTCACAGAGGATATAGAGGTGAGTAAGACATGGTTGGTCCCTATCCTCAAAGAAGTCCCAGTCAGGTCAGGGGACCGCCCTGAACCCACACGTCTGTGCTCTGCTGGAAGTGCAAAGAGCATGTGAGGAAAGCAGAGGGAAGGGGCTGCCCCTCAGGCTTGAGAAGGGGAAGGGGAAGATGGAGGGGGGCTTTGTGGGACAACAGAGAGAACCTCATGAGCAACTTCACAGAGGAGGGAGAAATGCGCTGGGCATTTGGGAGGCAGAGGGGCAAGGTGAGCTCCACAGTGACCACCGTGACTGGAGTCGGGCTGAGCAGTGTGGGTAGGACCCCAGGAGCAAGTAGGGAAGTGATGTGGTCAGGTTCGTGCACTGGCTTACTGGTCTAGAGGACAGGTCTGGGAATGGCAGGCAAGGTTCTGCCGAAGCAGGGAGGAAGTCAGGAAATTGCTTCTCCAACGTAGGCCTACATCTGCTTCCCCTGGGAGTTTGTTGGAAACACAGACTCTGTCTTTGCTTTAGACCAATGGAATCAGAATCCGCATGTTCACAAGGTCCCTGGGCGATTTGGATCCATACTGGACTGGAGGTCTCTTGAGAAGTTGGGACTGAACTAGGGTGGGGCAGTGGCATAGCAGACAGAAGGGGCCGAATTCGAATCCTGTTCACTGAAAAGAATAACCTAGCAGGGAGTAGGTGAAGAATTTTTTGACAAGTTCCCCTGAGAAGTTGTGTAAATGTACATTTTGTGCCATTAGGTGTGTAAATTAGTTAGCTGCCCATGGTTATTAAGAAGTCTAAAAGAGAACGTGAAAGCTAAATTACTTGTACAGGACTGTGCTCAGAGAGGGTTCTAAGTAAATAGCATTTGAGTAGATAAAGTGTGTGGTCTTTCTTAGCTTGTTCTCATATGCTTTATGGGTGTGTAATACGCTTGAGGGGTGGGGGGCGGGAGCCATGGGAGGACACACGCTATGGGACCAATGAATTGCTGGCAGCCTGGGTGGGAGAGGACCTCCCTTTTACAACATCTCCACTCATTCAGACATTCATGTAGTGACTCTAAAGCCAGGCATTGGGATACAGAGATAAACCACACAGAAGTGTGAACAGTTCACACATGGAAGGCAATCGGATCACCATGTGCATGGGTGCGGTGTGTGCAGCTAGGATGGGATGCTCAGCACCTTGCCATGCAGTGGCAGCAGCAGCATTTAGGTCTTAACACAGGGCCTCTCAGACTCCCAGAACCTCCCCCTGGGGTACTTGGGGCAAGTCTTGTAACCTCTTTATGCCTCAGCTTCCACAGTGCAAAATGAAAAAGATGACACTTCTCAGGGTGGTTACCAGGAAGAGATGAGCGTATAGGGCGGTGAAATGCTCAGTAGAGGCAGGCGATCCTCCTCCTCATCATGGTCATTGTCATTATCTTGTTGTTATATTATCTTTAACTTTGCTTTTACTACTGGGAGGGATACAGAAGAAATACAAAAGACATTCTCTGCTCTCAGGAAACTTCCTAGCTGGTTGGAGACAGAGTACACACCTATGGGAGATGGCTCACCAATAGCAGAAGCTGAGCACGACACGAGCCCATCTGTGGGATAGGCCATCAGAGCTGAGGGCTCCAGAGAAGATGTTCTCCAGAGGCTGAGACACCCAGAAATATCTCCTCAGCAGAGGCGCTGTGGAGGCCAGAACGTGAGTGTGAGGGCAGTAGTATGTCACAGTCATACCAGAAGGGGGACAACAGCCGTGGAACCCTAAGGATTTGAAGAGAGAAGGATGGAAAGCAGCCTTTTGGCCCAGGTCCCTTTGGGGCACATAGGAGCAGGCCAGAGGGTGGAGGCCATCCAGTGCTCAGCCAAGGTCATGCAGCAGGTGAGCAGTTGTGCTGGGACAGGAACTCTCTGTCTCTCTTGGCTCTGAGCTAGCACTTCCCCCTCAGAAGTAGAGCATCTGCCTACACCACAGCTCCCCTTGGGGTGGCTATCTTGTGAGGCCAGAGGATCAAGGTGGAAAAAAAGGAGACTTGAGTTCTGAGTCTGGTCAGGGCCAAAATTCAACCTTTGTCACAATCAGCTGAGTCCTCTCTAACCTGTTTTTTTGTTTGTTTGTTTTATTTTATGGCGCCTCTTGTTTCCTCTCTTCCTTTCCTTCCAGTAGCTTCTGGTAGTTTGCTGGGGATCTTTGGTGCTCCTTGGCTTGTAGATGCGTCACTTCTGTCCCTGCCTTCATCTCCACATGGTACTTTCCCAGTATGTGTGTCTGTGTCCAAATTTTCCCTTTTTATAAAGATGCCAGTCACATGGGGTTAAGGACCCTGCTTACCCTAGTGTGACTTTATCATAACATTAGTAATTATTGGGGAAGCCGGGATGGCTCAGTGGGTTAGGCGCTCACTTTGCAGCCCAGGGGACCGAGGATCAAATCCCGGTCCTAGCCCGTGTGGACCCATATGCTGAACAGGGGAGTGCCCCCAGTTCAGTTCTCACCGGGGCGAGACCCTGGCCCAGTTCCTGCCCTGTGCAGCCCCAAGCCCACCTGTGGAATAAAACTATGTGGAAAAACCGATGATGTGCAACTATGGAGACTAAGGATCTCCCCCTTCTCTCTGTCTCTGTCTCTGTCTCTATCTATCTATCTATCTCTCTGTCAAAAACAATAAATGAATCTTTAAAAAAAAAAGAAAAAAGTACAGTAATTTAAAAAATTACATTAAAAAGCAAACAAACATTAGTAATTACATCTGCAAAGACCTTATTTCCAAATAAGGTCACATTTGAGGTTCTAGGAGTTAGGACTTCAACATATGGCTTTTTGAGGGACACAATTCAACCCATGACACTGGCTACACACTACTGAGAGTTCAAGTGCATTATATACACACAACACTTAGAATAGAACGTGGCACAAAGGAAGGAAGTGCACCGGACTGGAACTATTATTTTAAATTGCGATTTTATTCTAACTGGTCCTGCAGCTCTAATGTAACCCTGCCCTCCAATAGCTGAAATGGTAGGTCGGTCAACACAGATGGACCTCATATGTCCCTGCTCAGACCCCAGGCCTAGCCATGTCATCCACGCTTCTGTATAATCTGGAACTCATTACTCCAGCTCTTCTCCATCTTCCCACAGTATATTATCTATAGCTTCAGCATATAGTTTAGAATCTGCATTGCACCGTGGTTGGCTGTGAGTGCTAGCAACCTCCTAGGGGAGCTCTTCAGGAGAAGATGATTTAATGTATTTTCAAATACAGATCTGTTTCCATTCGTTTTTGTAGCTCCTATGTCCACAATGGTGTCATGTTTCCCCATATTTTATGTGGTGCTAATTAGTGCTCTGTGTTGTGGTGTGTGTGTGTGTGTCTGTGTGTGTGTGTGAGTGTGTCTTTCTGTGTTGACATATTTCTGGGAAGGACAGCAATGTGTGGCAGAGAGTCCGGCTCTGTCTGTGGTCTTCGCTTGTACTGCTACAACACATAACCATAGTGACTTAAACCAGCGATCCCCAGCCACCAGGCCACTGGTCCGTGGCTTGTTAGGAACCGGGCTACACGGCAGGAGGTGAGTGGTGGGCCAGCAAGGGAAGCTTCATGTGTATTTACCAGCCACTCCCCATTGCTCCCATCACCACCTGAGCTCTGCCTCCTGTCAGATCAGTGGCAGAATTAAATTTGTTGTATAAATATTTCATCATATATTACAATGTAATAATAATAATAGAAATAAAGTGGGGGAAGCCGAGATGGCTCAGCAGGTTAAACACTCACTTTGCAGCCCTGGGGACCAAGGATCAAATCCCGGCCCCGGCCCGTGCAGACCCATATGCTGAACTGGAGTGTGCTTTCCATGCAGGAGGCCCCCAGTTTGGTTTGCGCCCCTTGGTTCAGCCCTGGGCTCATTGGGGTGTGTCTCTCATGCAGGAGGCCTCCGGCCAGGTTTCCACCGTGCGAGGCCCCTGCCCACCCATGTGGAATAAAACCATGTCAAAAACTGATGACGTACCACTATGGAGATTGCTCTGGGCCCTCCCCCTTCTCTCTGTCTTTCTCTGTCTCTGTCAAAAACAATAAATCTTAAAAAGAAAGAAAACAAAGAATAAAGTACACAATAAGTGTAGTGTGCATGAATCATCTCGAAACCCTCCCTCCCCACTGCCCCACCCCTCCCAGCTTCTATCCACCCCAGTTCATGGAAAAACTGTCTTCCATGAAACTGGTCCCTAGTGCCAAAAAGTTTGGGGACCACTGACTTAAACAACAAACCAATTTATTTCTCCTAGGTCTGGGCTGAAAGTCCAGAATCAAGGAACTAGCCAATTGGGTTCCTGGTGAGAGTGGTCTTGCAGATGGCTGCCTTCTTGCTGTATCCTCACATGGTGAGATCATTGCTCACATGTCTGTTCTTATAGGGCATTAATCCTATTCAAAAAGGCTCCACTCTCATGACCTAATCACCTCCCAAAGGCCTCAGCTCCAAATATCATCACATTGGGCAGTAGGGCTCAACATCTGAATTGTTGGGAGGCACACACATTCATTTCATGGCATCTGCTCTGGAAGGCTTTGCTCTTTCCATTACGCCCCACCTCTGCTCTTTATCTGACAAATCAACCTTTGTTACATGGGCCTCCACTCCTGGGATCTGTTCTCATCCCTGGACCCAGCTGCTCCCATTGTGTGTTCGTCTAGAACCTGCTTCTCTCCCAGCCACAGTCTGACATTGTGGCTAGTGAGGAAGTTAGCTGACAGAAGTAGCTGATGTCTGGACGATCATGGGTCTCCATGCTCAAGGGACAGTGGCTGGGAGGAGCTGCATCTAGTACCCTTCTAGCCTGATAGTCCAATCTACCTCATGTGTGGTGTGTTTAGACTCTATGCTCTTAAAAAAAAAAAAAGAAAAGAAAGAAAGAAACTTACACACACAAAAAAAGATTTATTGTGTTGTTTTGAGAGATGATGAGAGAGAGAGGGGAGGGGGGAGGGTCTCCATAGCTGTACGCCATTAGTGTGACATAGTTTCATTCCGCATAGGTGGATGTGGGGCTGTGTGGGGCGGGGATTAAACTAGGGGCCTCCCTCATGGGAAGCAAGAACCTGGACCGTCATCCTGGCAGTTAGTTACCAGTTGTGCTGCAGTTCAGCATGTGGGTTTGCATGGGCCAGGGCCAGGACTTGATCCTGGACCTCATGGTTATTAGTCAAATGCTCAACATACCGTGCTCTCCCTACCTCCCCCAGCTCCCTACCTCCCTCCATCCCTTCCTTCCCTTCTTTGTTTGCACATCTATGTCCCTGTCAGTGGTGCCCCTCTCTCCCCTCAGGTACTTTGTGTCTTCACGCTCCCTGGCCCATATCTAAACCTCTCTTGGGAAAGAAGACACTCTCAGTTCTTCCCCGCTTCATGCACGCAAAGTACACAAAGTACAAGTCACAGGACTCTACTTTCTTAAGCTGCCCTCCAATCAGGGCCTGGAAGGCTTTTTCCCTGTGCAAGTATCTGAGGTCAGGAGGCTGGAGGGAGCTTCTACAGAGTGCAGTAGAATTCCCCCCACCTTCCAGAGAAAGCTCTTTCCTATTGAGCTCTTGGCACCTACCCCATGACTGCTCATCCATAGATTTGTTACCTTTACTAATGAGTGAATCAGAAACGGTCCTTTGTGGGCCACTATTTGCTATTCCAGTTGTGTAGAACTATGAGGGGACAAATGATGGGGCCTGTGACCTGAAAGGGTGTTCGTGAGATTGATGGGCTGAACAGATATGAGAAACACAAATGAGTGGCACAGGGATGCCCATGCCACCTGCACACAGGAGACATGCTGGGTATGAGAAGGACTAAGTGGCAGGCAATTAGTCCTGGAGGGAATCTAGGAAGACTGTCTGGAGGAGGTGGCAGAGAGGTAGACCATAGCTGCAAGAAGAGAATGATCAGGAGTGGTTTGAGAAGGGACATTACAGATTGGAGCTAGAGCTAAGTCTCTGAAGGGAGCCCCATTTGAGGATGGGGAGAAGAATCCCAAAGTCCACATAGAAGAGAACTGGTGAGGAACCTGCTTACAGTCACTTTGCTGCCCACGTGAACTTCCTTTGCCTCCAGATGTCATCTGCCTTTTTCACATGTCCTGCTTTTGCAAGCATCATTCTAGCCCATATAGAACCTTGCTGTCAGTTAGAAAACTACTACGCTCTGTCTGGGCTGCCCTGCCCCTGCAGTACAAAGTGTGGCCAGCAGATGGCGCACCCGAGCGAATTGGAAAAGCCATGGCACATGATTGAAATTTACAGTCCCTTGGTGCTTTCAGCAGGGCATCTCCGTGCAAGACAGCCTGTCTACAGCCCCCAAGCCCCAGCCTTATGGACCCTCTGGACACATCAACCCCTTTCACAACTCTATAACCTTGACAGGTGCTGTTCCTTCTGCCTGGGGTTCCTAGCTCTCTGCAAATTCCAACTTATGTCTCCAGACTCTGCCCGGGTCCTGCCCTTGTTGACACTTTCTGACTTTGGCAGAGAGAGTAATCTGTTCTTTGATGTACTGCGTGTACCACTGACCTGGGCACTGCTCATCCACCAGCCCATTTCAGACCAGCCCTGGCCACTCAGCAGGGCTCCAGGCCCGGGAACGTTCGTTGAGGAAATCGGTGAATTGGGCAATATTCTTCAATGCACTGTCCCATGTCTTCTCTATGTTCTCTGCCACCAGGCAGGCAAGTAAGGTAAGTACCATGAACTTTGTTGGGTAGAAAATAAACTGATGGTCAAAAATAGTCAGTGGCCAGCTGGAGGTCCCAATTTTTTTTTTTAAGATTTATTTTTACTTTATTTTATTTTTATTTTTGATAGACAGAGAAAAGGGAGAGGACCCAGAGCAATCTCCATAGTTGCATGTCAAAAGTTTTCGATAGTTTCATTCACACATGGGCGCGGGGCTGCGCAGTGTAGGAACTGGCCAGGGGGCCTCCCACAAGGGAAGCGTGCCCAGTGAGAACTGAACTGGGAGTACACCCCAGTTCAGGATATGAGTCATCATGGGCCGGGACTTGATCCTTGGACCTGGGGGCTACAAGATGAGCACTCAACACCCTGAGCCATCCTGGCATCCCCAACTGAAATAATTTTCTGATTTTCCACTCCCAAGTGTGGCCAGCTCCGTACACTACAAATTGATCTTTTTGGAAAATGAATCTAATCTGTGATACTGACCTGCCTGAACTCATAAAACTTTAGCCTATCTTAAAAGACCCAAAACCTTGGGTTCTGCAAGGCCCCAGGTTCTAGTTTCTTTCTTCTTCCCATCCCTTAGCAAACACCTTTGCCTGGACCACTCTCCTACCATGTCTCCTATCTGTCCTTCAGTTGTCATCTTCCAAGTCTCCCTGTATTTCATACGCCCGCTTTTATCATGTCTTGTTTCCTTAGAGCACTATTGACTAATGTTAACGTTACATGTATCTGTGATTTCTCAACGAATGTATCTCCCCCTGTAAATTTTCAATTCCTTGGTTTTAGATGTAACCTCTAGAGCCTAGTACATTGCCTGGCCCACAGGCACTCTATGAATATATTTACTGAAAGACTGCTTAGCTATTACTACTCTGTAAACAGCAAACCACACACAGGCAAAGTGTTTAAAAATGACTCCTTGGAGACCTGGCTTCTCTTTTCTCCTACAAAACTTTATCCTTGAACATAATGTACGCTGGTCTGATTAGTGGGACTCCCACTGGTTCCCTCGGACTGGAAGAAACTTAAGCTTCACCTTTCTCCATTACCACTGTGTGTGAACTAAACAAACAGAATCCAACAAGAATGGCCTTGTATGCACCTCCAGGTAACTGGGACACACACAGCGATGAAAGAAATGGCTTATTTCCACTGTGTTTATTCCTCATATAAGAAAGAAACCTAATTTTCAGTTCTCCAATGGCTCTCATCCCTTCCTCTTGCCCACGCCACTCCTGACCCATTTCCTCAGGGCCAGTTCAAAACTGAGACTGTTTACTGTTGTTTTCACAGACAACATCCAGTGCCCGAGATGGAGGGGAAAGTTGGAGGGTGACAGTACTGTCTGGGTTCCACCCAGAGGCAGGCCAGGTGGAGATTCACAGAATTCAGATGAAAAGGCAGCGAGCCTCGCAATGACGTCGTCTAGGTAAAATGGGCTGGAGAGGAGAGAGGAGAGGCCCACCAGAGGCTGTAGTGTAGAGGACACCCCGTGGGTCTGTCAAACCCAGAAAAACCTACACCGAAAGAATGTGGCGGGCCAGGGAGGCAGGGAAATCTAGGAAGCACCAAGGGCCTCCCTTGTTCTGGCCCTTGTGTTGGGAAGTCACAAATATGCCATGGACACTGAGAAGGCTACAAGGGGAGCGGAGTTCCACAAAGCATGGTGATCACAGACCATAGCGGAGGGCCATGCGACTGATGCAGAAACAATGAATCCAAGAGAAGGGAGAGCGGCCTTTCACGGAGTGACTCTGCACCAGTCACCCAAACGTGGCCCCAGGTCGGACGATCTGGTGGGTTTCGGAGCAGCTGACAACATGGGGAGTGGGGACACCAGGTTAAAAGGATTAAAACAAGCAGCTAGAAGAAGGGAATGGTAGGAAACTGCTCCAGGGCTCAGGGACGGAGTGCAGTGCTGGGGGTTGTGCACAAGAAGCAGCACCAAATAGGTTTCCTGCTCAGCAGTCAGCTGACAAGGGATAGGATCCAGAGGGCAAAGTGAGCAGCGATGGGTGCAGAAGGCAAGTCCCTGGAGGCTGGATCAGAAGAGAGAGCACCCTGTGCACCAGTGATGGAAAGCAACTCTGGACCCCAGATGGGGTGCTGCTGTGTGGGGGTGGGCGCCCCTGACTGAGGGTAGTGGGTGGAACGGCCTCACTGCAGCCATCACAGGGCCACACGGAAGTATATGGCCACCGGTCACAGAGGGCTCCTTCCATTTGGACAGAAAGGCAGTCAGTCTCACAGAGGAGGTCTGCTGACGCCTGGGTGGTAGAAGGCAGAGGTCCTCATATGGACAGTGGCCCTTTTGGGCAAAGTGTCAGCAGACAGGGCGGTGAGATGTGTCGTCCTTAATCTGGGGTCTATCATTGGGTGGACACGCGACCAGCTTTGGAGCCTTCGAGGATGTTTCTGAGCCTTGTGCAGGCCTCCCCTGAAGGGACCGGCAGGGCTTGGTTCGCCAAAGGGCGCTTCAGCTTTGCGCCCCCTGCCACCACGACCCTATAGGCCAGACCTGGGGCCTGAGCCTCCCCAAGCCGAGCCTCTGCTCCAGGGAGGAGCTGGGAGGCTCAGCAGCGGTAGGCTCCCTGGTCCCCTTGACTCTGGAGGACCTCTGTGAAGAGCTGACTTGGGGTCACCGGGTTTTCCATGGGCCATTGGAGGGGGGGCCCAGAAGGCTGGGAGGTCTGATGGGAATTCCATCCTCTCCATCTTCGGTCTTGTCGCGCTTTGGCACTAGGAGCGGCGGCTGCTGCCGCTGAGTCTGCTTCTTTTGTCTCAGCATCGTGGTGGAGGCGATCTGGAGGTCCCCATTTATCTCGGAAGGAATCCCCACCCCCCTTATTCATAATGTACTTAATCAAATAAGATCACTTCCTGGCTCTTGGAGAGGCTCTGTCCTGTCTTGTCTTTGTCAATGCTGTACCCTCTTCCAGAATGCCTTTCCCACCATCTCACTTAATGAAAACCTAACCCAAATTTTTTTTAATTGGTTTTGACGAGAGAGAGAGAGAGAGAGAGAGAGAGACAGAGACAGAGACAGAGACAGAGACAGAGACAGAGAGAGAACTGAACTGGGGGAAACTCCCCAGTTCAGCATATGGGTCCACATGGGCCGGGGCCGGGATCCGATCCTTGGTCCCCGGGGCTGCAAAGTGAGCTCTTAACCCACTGAGCCATCCCGTATTCCCCTCAACCCAAATGTAAGGGCCAGCTCAAGTGGCATCGTCTCCATGAAGGTACCTACAGCTTCTGGGTCCAGAACTCTTCGAACACCTGTTCGGTGCTTGACCTGAATATCCCCCAAATCAGTGTAAGTGTGCTTATAGCTCAGCTTCTGTGAGAGCTGAAGTGTTGAGTTCAAGGCCTTGCCTGTTGTACCTTTTGGATGCTGAGGACAATTTCATCTACATAATAAGACACCTCAGTGCTTACTGGCTCAGCGATTGCTCGTGTAAGTTCAATTATATTCACCTGCTCTTTCAATTCAGTATTTATTTACCATCTTGTCCACCTTTTCCTAGAAAGAGTTAAGTCAGCTTATCTCATTTTGAAGTGGTTAAATCAGCAGCTCTCAAACTATTTCATTCAAGACCCATAGTAACAAATATATTTTGTATCATTATCCTGTGTGTGTATGTAGTTTTCTGAAATTAAACTTTTCCAAAAGAGCATCTTATCTTTACTGACAAGGTACAGCACACACTTTAATTTTTTTTTTTTTATTCAATTCCATCCTGCTTTTAAAAATACTAGATTTTAAATTGACTTTACAACCCACTAATGGGTCCTGGCTCTCAGTTTGATAAATGTTAACTGAAGCCACTGAGAGGCAGGATTCTGGAAAAGCCTTGGCCAGTGAGCTAACCTGCGTTCTGTCTCTGAGTAGGCAGGGGAGCTAGTGGAGAGGAGAGGTCAGTGAGGCAATGTCTGCACCTGGAGGCAGAGGTGTTGCCTCTGTGACCATGAGCAGTGATGTGGGGCATATTTCCTCCTCCCATTCTGGTCCTGTCTGACACCCAGGACCCTCCTGCTGCCTCCTGGAAGCCCCTTTGATACCCAACCATAGCCATGCCCTTCCTCTTTACTTCCCCATGTGACTTCTTCCACTATTCCAATGCTACCATCTCTGTCACCCAAGTCTGGGAGGAGAGGAAAAATGCCTTTTGTCCATTCTTGCACTTTCAGTACGTGTAGAGTTCCTGGCCTAGGGGTGGCACTCCGTGAACACTGGCTGAAGAACTGAGTGAGTGAATAAATAGGTGGTGACTGTAGCATCCAGAGTCTTGCTGAGTGAGGAGTTGCAGGGTTGCTAACCCCAGGGCCCTCGGGGATCAGGCAGGTAACTGGTACAGGAAGCAGGCTAGGCAGGAGGCAAAAGGTGGCACATCCATGAAACTCCTCAAAAGGCCAGTGTCTGTGTGAGCTCTATTTTTCCATTATCACTGCAATAAGTCACCACAAACTTTATGGCTTAAAACAATAGAAATGTATTCTCTTACCGTTTTAGAGGCCAGGTGTCTAGCTGAATCTTCAGAGCTAAAATCATGTTGGTGGCTGGGCTGGTTTCCTCTTAAGGCTCCGGGATAGAATTATTCCTTTCACCTTCCAGCCTGTGATGGCTGCTAGCATTCCTTGACCTGTGCCCACATCCTTCCAATCTCTGGCTCTGTGGTCACATGGCCTTCTCTTTTCCTGTGCCAAATCTCCCTTAGTATTTTCCTTAGAAGGATGCTGGTGATTTAGGCATCCCAGATGTCCCATTCGAAATGGACAGAAAACAACGGTCCTGTCCCATTTCAAATGGTACGTATGGTCGGCCTTGTCTCACTGACCTAAATTCAAGGTGTCAGTAGGCTGACCATATGCACCATTTGAAATGAGACAGGACCAGTTTTCTGTCCTGTTTAAAATGGGACATCTGGGATGCCGGGATAGCTCAGCGGTTCAGTGTTTGCTTGGTAATTGTGAGATCAGAGGTTCAAGTCCCAGCTCTGGCCTGTGCAAATCCTCAACCTGAGTACAGGGTACCTGACAGGATGGCTCAGCAGCAAAGGCTCTGGCCTCTCAGGCAGGAGGCCTTCAGTTTGGTTCCCGCCCCCCGCAGCTCCACATCCACCTGTGTGGAATGAAACTATGTCACACAACTAATGGTGTGCAACTGTGGAGACTGCTCTGGGCCCTCCCACTTCTCTCTCCCTCCTTCCTAACCCCCTTTCTCTCTCTCTCTCTTTCTTTCTCCCTCACCTTCTCTCAAAACAATAAAATAAATCTTAAAAAATAAATAAATAAAATGGGATGTCTGGTCAGCCTATTATCATTACAATTAAGGTTCATTCATATTATTCAGAGTAATCTCCCCATCGCAATATCCTTAATCATATCTTCAAAGTCCTTTCTGCTATATAGGGTGACACCCCCATGTTCTGGGAGTAGGCCCAGAATATCTCTGGGGGTCACTCTTCAGTCTGTCACACCATGATTAAAAAGAGAGTGAGGGCAGTTGGAAGTAAGAGAGACTCAGGATTCTCCTGGTCCAATGTTCTTACTGCAGACCCAGGGAAGTGAAGCCTATGCAGTGGGAGTGACTTGCCCACAGTTACTTGCTGGTTTGGAGCTAGACCAGGATTATATTTCAGCCTCCACTACTCCCACAGCAGCTACGCCTCAGAACTATGCTGCTTGTTACATATATATATGCCGTGTCTCCTCATCAGTGGTATCTAAAATGCCAGACAAAGCTGCAGCACTTGTATTTTCCACCATAAAAGTCAGACATGTTGTCAGTTATTTCAGGATTTTTGGAGTTGAACTAATACATGAAAAGCTGGTATTACTTTCCACCGAGATGGTGCATCCTTAAACTCTGGAGGATTTTTAAAGCCCCTGTGAGCTGCCAGGGGCACCTTAAAATAAATGTAGGTGCTCCTCGCTCGTAATCTTATTAATTATTCATGTCTTACTTCCCATTCACTACTCATATCCCAAGTACTCCATACACTTTTTTTCTTGGTTGTAATCGCGCAATTCAGTAAATCCAAAGAAGGTTAGAGCCCTTATTTTCAGAGAGCCCAAATCCCTTCAGTTCTGCATAGAGAGGGATTAGGAGGTTTAACCTTTTCCTTCTAAATGGAACCAGAAAATAAATACAAGAACCGATTTAGGAAAACTCAACAGGGAAGATGTAATTTTTTTTATCAGTCTCATGGGACACCCAGCCTAATGTGTCCCTAGATATTTGTGAGGGGCAGGTCCTCCCATTGGTGTCTCTGAACATGCCCAAATATTCTAGTCTGCCCTGAAGAAGCCAACACAGCTTAGTCAACTTCTTTAGCTAGACTAGATAGATAGGACTTTCTTCACATACACATGTACATCTATAAAAATACACATACACACATGCATGTGGGTATATGTACATGTGTATGTTCCTGTATGACCATTCTAGAATAATGCACTTCATAACTGTACCCTAATCACCTCTGTGTAAAATAAAGTTTACTGATATCAGTTTCGCAGTGCTCAGAGAAGAGTAATGCCAGTGCAAAGAGCCCTTTCTGACAACCTTCTGGACGTGGGGAACTGTGTTTTGTTTTGTTTTTACCTTTGTGATTCTTATTCTTAGACCCATCAATTGACAAGACAGATGAAGGCTGGGTGTATCTGCTAGCCAGTGTCTGGATGGGAAAGGGAACCTCCTTACCAAGATCAATGGGTTTTAAACAGGTGTCCGGGCATCCTGTTGACGTGCCACCCAGAGGAGGACCGAAAGTGTTTCAGTGACGTCCTGTCGACAGCAGGGCCAGTCATGCCCTTGAGGGTCTGATTATTCCTTGGTGCATCTCCCGCAGCTCTCCCTGATCACTTCAAATAGTTATGGCAACTGGTTATACACTCTTCTTTTCTACTCAGCTGGAGGCTCCACACCAGACTTATATCTATTTCTCCAATCTGAGGACATGGAACCTGGTGCTCAACAAATATTTGCTGAATGCATGCTTTAGGTGAAATTTCCCTGTTCTGAAGTTTTCATGTTTTATCTTTTATAGTCATCAAGCTTGAGGGCTCTCTGTAGCAGAAAATGCTAAATAAATAGCCACAAGAGCCAGTAGGGTGACAAATGACAGCTCAGTGACAAAGGTGGTGAAAGACTGCATGGAATGTTGGGTTCTGGGGCACAGAGTATGCCCACTGATGTGATGCACAGCACTACTCAGCTCAGCCAAGGTAGACATTCATACAGAAGGATTTAGTGTTTCTAGATCGTTCCATGTTTCCAAAGGAGCAGGAAAATACCAATTTTAATGTGAAAATGCCTGTTAGGTCTACAGGCTACACCAGCGTGAGAACTTTCCTATTCTGAGCTACTCTGTGTCTAACCAAACGATCAATCTTGTACACAGAGTAGTCTAATGCAATGAACATTTCGACTACTCTCTCTCTCTCTGCTTCTGTCTTCTTTCTCATCTTCAAAAATATTTTGTTTTAAGAATGTTACATTATCTAATATTTTTCTTCTTCTTTGGAATGACTTTCTTATGAAATGATCATTTGGAGGACTGAATTGAAATTAAATTAGAAATAGCTCAAATTACTTTGCAATTACCTTGGTCAAATTTAACAAATAATAATCACTTGCTAAATAAAGAATGGATTCTACACAGGATCCAAAGATGAGTTAAAGCATTGCATATGTAAGTTATATAGACATAAATATAATGCCTAGAGCAGCCAGTCAAAAGGTATAAAAAGAAATACATTTAAAAACATATAGCTAAATAAAAATATAATTCTAGAAAATGTCTAAGTAAAATATAGAAAGACAGAAAATAGAAAACTGAGAAATAAAAAACAGAAAGCAGCAGAAAACAAAAAATAAATGGTAGACAAGCACTAACATATCAATATGTAAATTAAATTTAAATAGTTTAAAAACATCAATTAAAAGGCAAAAATTAAGAGTAGATTATAAACTTTGGCTCAATTATCTACTGTCTAAAAGAAACTCATTTCAAATACAGGCAGATTGAAAGTAAAAAGATGGTAGAAGATATATGATGTAAACATTAACCCCCCAAAAGCAGAAGTGGCTATATTAATGTTACATAAAATAGACTTCAGAATGCATTATCACCAGATAATGCCCCAGACAAAAAGGGGCATTGTCTAGTGATGAAAGGGTTACTCTAACAAGAAGATATGACAATTATAAGTGTATATGCAACGAACAACAGAGCTGAAAAATATGTAAAACCAAAACTGACAAAAATAAAAGGAGAAAAAGACAAATCCACAATAATATTATAGATGGAAATTTCAACATCCCTATATCAAAAATTTATAGAGCAACTAGACAGAAAATTTTAAAGGATATAAAAGATTTAACAATGCCATCAGCCAATAGGATTAAGTCAGCATTTATAAAGCACTCCACTCAACAACAGCAGAATACACATTCTTTTCAAGTGCTCATAGAGTATATGCTAAAATAGATTATACTGTGGGCCATAAAACAAATTAAAACAGTTGAAATCTTACCAAGTGCGTTCTCTGATCACAATGTAATTAAAGTAGACATCAATAATGTAAAGATAATAGGAAAATATCCAGGCACTTGGAAAGTAAAAAACACAATTCTAAGTAATCTATAAACCAAAGACAAAGTCTCAAGAGCGATAAAAAATATATAGAATTGAATAAAAATATAACATAGAAAATTGTAGGATGCAGAAAAATCAGTGCTGGGAGGAAAATTGATATCACTAATGGCATACAGTAGGGAAGAGGAAATGTCTCAAATCAATATATGAATACTATAAGTTCCTATCTCAAGTACCTAGAAAAAGAAGAGCAAAAGTAAACCCCAAGCAAGCAGAAAGAAGGCAATAATAATGTTGAGAACAGAGACCAATGAAATAGAAAACAGAAAAATAGAGAAAATCAATGAAACAAAGAATTAGTTCTTTGAGTAAATCAGTAAAATTGGCTAGTCTATAGGAAGGGGGTGGGGGGGGGAAGAGAGAAGGCACCAGCCTTACAGACACAATAGTTTGGTGGTTACCTGGGGAGGGGGGAAGAGAGGGGAGGGAGAGTTGTGGGGGGGGGGTGGGAGTAGACACCGGATATATGGTGATGGAAGGAGAGCTGATTCTGGGTGGTGGGCACATGATGCGATGCATAGGTGATGTGATGTGGACTTGTACATCCGGAAACTATCTAATTGTTACCAATCAATGTCATCCCATTAAATTTAACAATAAAATTAAAAAAAAGAAAAAAATGAATGAAATAGGAGATATCACTAGAGACCTTGCAGAAATCTAAAGGATTAGAGATTACTGTGAATAACTGTAAATACATACATAAATGTTATAACTTGGAGTAAGTGAAGCACATCCTTAAAAAATACAAACTATCACAACTCATCCATTATGAAAGATGTAATTATTAAGTCCCATAAAAAACAAACAAACAAACAAACAAACTCCAGGTTTGTACAGTTTCATTGGAGAATTCTACAAAATGTTTAAAAAGATTAGTATCAACTTTATTTATGTGATCTCTTCCAGAAAATAGAGAAGGAGGGAACACTTCCAATTTGTATTATGAGCTTGGTATTACCTTGCTACCAAACCCAAATATGTTATAAAAAATTAAAACTGCAGACCAATACTTCTCATAAATATAGGTGCAATGATCTTTAACAAAATGTTAGTAAATAAAATTCAACAATTGTTAAAAAAAATTAAACACCATGATCAAGTTGACTTTGTTCCATGGATACAAGATTAGTTCAATATTCAAAAATCAATCAATGTAATCCACCATATTAACAAGCTAAAGAAGAAAATCACATGATCAGTCCAATTGATGCAGAAAAGTATTTGACAGAATTCAACCCTTTTCGTGACAAAACTTCTAGATAAGTAGAAATAGAGAAAACTTCCAAACTAAATACAAATTTCTAAAAAATTAAATTATATACACACACATATATTTTATAGCTAACATTATACATTATGCTTAGTCATGGAAAACTTACTACTTGCCCCCTAAGATCAGGAATAAGATAAGAATGTCTATTCTCACCTCTCTTATTCAAGATAGTGCTGGAAGTTCTAGCCAGGGCAATGAGGCAAGAAAAGGAAATACTAAACACACACAGATTAGAAGCAAAGAGATAAAACTGTCCCTATGGCAGATGACATAATTCTCTCTGCAGAAAATCCCAAGGAATATGAAACAAGCAAAAAAATTATATATATCTATCCTTCTAGAACTAATAAGTAAGTTAAGCAAGGCCATAAGATAGATCAACAACCAAAAGTCAAATTCACTTCTATATATTAACAATACACATATGGAAACTGAAATTTGAAAAATAATACCATTTAAAAATCACTCTAGGTGGACGCCAGGATGGTTCAGTGGGTTGAGCACTTGTCTTGCAGCCCTGGGGTCTGAGGATTGAATCTCTGCCCCAGCCTGAGTACACCCATATGCTGAACTGGGGTGTGCCCCCAGTTCAATTCTCACTGGGGCGAGCTTTTCATTTGGGAAGCCCCCAGCTCACAGAGTCATGCCTCCCATGCAGGAGGCCCCTGGCTGGTTCCTGCCCTGCACAGGCCTGTGCCCATGTGTGGAATGAAACTACTATATGTAGAAAACTAATGACGTACAACTATGGAGACTGCTCTGGGCTCTCCCCCTTGTCTCTGTCTCTCTCTATCTCAGGCTTTCTCCATCTCTGTCAAAAACAATAAAATAACTCTTTAAAAAAAGAAAATTAATGCTAAGATCAAATTCTGGCAATGATGCAGAGAAAATGTATCTTTCATACATTGCTGGTGAGAATGTAAAATGACACAGTCACTCTGGAAAACAGTTTGACAGTTCTTAGAAAACTAAACATGAAACTACCAGACAACCCAACAATTTACTTCTGGGCATTTATCCCAGAGAAATGAAGGCCTATATATTCACACAAAATCCTGTAGCAAAAGAATGTTAGCAGCTTTGCTTGTAATAGCCCCCAATGGATGCAACGTAGCTGTTCTTCAGTGAATGAATTGGTTAGGCAAATTGTGGTACATCTGTACATGGACTATTACTCAGCAGTAAAAAGGAGCAAACTATTGTATTGCTACATGTGACAACCTGGATGAAGCTCCAGAGAGTAAAGGTGAGTGAAAAGAAAGCCAATCCCAAGAGGTTGTGTACTGTATAAGTCTGTTTATATAACATTATTGAAGTGACAACATTTTAGAAATGTAGAAAGATTATTGGTTGTCAAAGGTTAAAGAGGGGGAAGGAAGTGGGAGGGTAGTGGGTGTGGCTATAAATGGGCAACATGATACATCCCTGTGGTATTGAAAATGTTCTGTATCTTGTGATATTGTTCAATAGTTTTACAAGATGTCACCACTGAGGGAAAGTGGGCAAGGGTATATGAGCTCTCTGTGTGTTCTTTTTTACAACTGCTATAAATTGACAATGATCTCAAAATAAAAACTTTAATTAATTAAAAACACAATGTGATACGGTAAAGAGGGGGATTGCATAAATGGTGATGGGAAAATTGGAAAACTGCATGCAAAAGAACGAAGCTGAACTGCAGTCTGTCACCATATACCACAATTAACTCACATAAGATCTGACAATAAACTGTATAGAAGAAAACATTGGTACTGAATGTATAGAGCTGGGGTTCAGGGAGCACTTTATGAACCTGACCTCAAAGGCAAGAGAAGTAAAAGCAAAATAAATGAATGAGACTATACTAAACTAAAAAGTTTCTGTACCGCAAAAGAAATCACTAACAAAGCAAAGAGGCAACCAACCAATTGGAAAAAAATATTTTCAAACAATCCTCTGCTAAGGGGCTAATATCTAAAATATCTAAAGAACTCCTACAACTCAACAACAGAAAAACAAGCAATCCAATTGAAAAATGGTCAGAAGACCTAAACAGACACTTCACCCACAAAGACATACAAATGGACAACGGACATATGAAAAAATGCTCCACTTCATTAGTTATTAGGGAAATGCAAATCAAAACCACCTCACATGTGTTAGAATGGCTATAATCAACAAAACAAGGAACAAGTGCTGGAGAGGCTGTGGAGAAAAGGGAACCCTTATATACTGTTGTTGAGAATGTAAATTGGTACAGTCGATATGGAAGACAGTATGGAGATTCCTCAGAAAATTGGGAATGAAATTGCCATATGACCCAGCAATCCTTCTTCTGGGTTTCTACTCAAGAAACTTGAAAACCTTAGTCTGCAAAAACATATGCACCCCAATGTTCATTGCAGCGCTGTTCACAGTGGCCAAGTCATGGAAACAAGCAAAGTGCCCTCTGATAGATGACTGCATAAAAATGCTGTGGTACATTTACACAATGGGATAGTACTCAGCGATAAGAAAAGATAAATTACCTCCATTTGCAACAACATGGATGGAACTTGAGATCATCATACTAAGCAAAATAAGGCAGATAGAAAAAGTTAAGAACCATATGACTTCATTCATCTGTGGAATATAAAATTGAAAGCAATGAAGAAACAAAACCTCCTCGTGGACATAGTGAATAGTTTAGTGGTTACCTGAGGATAAGGGGGGAGCGGGTGAGAGATGAGGGAGAGGGAGCTAAACATGCGATGATAGAAAGAAAGCTGAATCTTGGTGGTGAACACATATTGTAACACACAGATGAAGTACTGTAGAATTGTACACCTGTAACCTATGTAAATTTTACTAACCAACATCACCCTAGTAAATTGAATAATAAAAATAAAATAAAATAAATATAAAAGGGGTCCGCAGACTATTGCATCTTATGAATATATTTCAATTTATTCAGTCAATTTTTAGTTATATTTAGGTTTTTATAATTTTCTTAGTTCAGAAAGTACTGGTATGAATGCCTTTGTAGCTAAACTTTAGCACGTGTCCCTACTCATTTTCTTATACTATGTCCCTAGAAATGGAATTGCTGGTCAGGGGCTATATATTTGTTTTCATACTTTCGAGACCCCTTTGCATCCAGAGTATAGAAAGGTTCACTATTTAGAGGCATTGAAATTGTGTGAGTGTTCAAGACACAAAAAGAAAGAAAATTTTAAAGATGCCAGCCCCCCTGTATTTATCATCCACAATTGAGGCACAGGAGATTGGCAATGCAGTACAATAAGCAAATTAAAATTACTTTTGATACACATTTCAAAGTGTTTTCATTTGAAAGATGTGGTTAATAACAGTAGGAACCTTTCAGAGTTGTTGTGGGCTTCAACACATGGGAAGCATTTGGAAGCGTGTTTGCCACCTAATAAAGGCTCAATAAATGTTAGCTGCCATTATGATTCTGATTCTGATTGGAAACCAAAAATGAAGCAGTGATTTCTACCAGCCTGTAGGAGAAAACTATTACCTCAGATCCTTGCCAACACCAGGCGTTCTCAATCATTTCCATCTTTGTCATGTTTCACTGTTATTTTAATTTGCATTTCTGAGATTATTAATGAGTGGGAACACATTTTTCATATATTTTTGGTTATAGATATTTTTTGGGGCCTTGCCTGTTTATATTCCTTATCCATTTCTTAATTAGGATATCCTTTTGTTGCTTTGAAGAAATTTTTATATAGTAAAGTCATTAACTCTTTCATATGTGGCAAACATATTTTATTAACTTGTTCAGCTTTTAACTCTTTAAATTGTTTTTCTTGATATAAAAAGTTTAAAAGCTTTATTTTTACTTACCAATAATGTTTTTATGGTTTTTGCCCCTGATGGTATATTTGTAAGACCTTTCCTCATAAGAAAATTGTGCAAATATCTATATTACTTCTTATTTTCTTTTCTTTAATTTTTATGGAATCCTAGGTGCAAAGAATTGCTTATTTGAGTCACACTCTCTTTGTTGGTGCATACTTGGTCCGCTTACATGCGTTTACTCCTTTGATGTTAAGAACGTAAGGAGCATTCATGAACCCACTCACTATTCCATAACCAGGATCTTGACATAATCTACGTTCTTCTTTGTGATCTACCCTCACCCTATCTCTTCCTTCTCTACTTGAGAAACTCACTTAGTAGTATGTATTCATCCTTTTCTTTTATATGGTTTCATCTTATCTATATGCTTTCTGGAAGAGTATTTATGGTATTTAAGTTATTTTTTATCCTTACATAGAGATTATCATGCTGCTCGCAATATTCTGACATTAACACTTCCTTTTCTCCATATTATGTTGGGCAGCTTAATCACTATATTTTGTACTTTGACTGCTAAATATAATGTGTCCATAATACCACAGTCCTTTTCACATACTCTGCCATTTATGAGCATTTAGGTCACCATTATGCCTAGCATGATGTATACACGTATACATTTTTTTCATATGTATTGGTGAAAAGATTAGAGTTGCTGAGTTATCTAGGATGTGCCAAACTGTTTTCCAAGGTGGTTATATCTTTTCCTTCCAGAAGCATTGTTTAAGAGAGCTTGTGGGGCCATATCCTCTCCAGCACTCTGTATTACTAAACTTTTAAATTTTGTTTGCCAATTAGTGTTATGGTATCTGTGAAATAGTATCAATATGGGTATTAGACAGGAAACAGTATCTCATTATGTGCTTGCTTTGACATCCCTGGTCTGTGCTTGTTTTGGTTTTTGTGTTTTCTGTGCTGTAAGATACCATTTGTGTCTTTTGCTAGTTTTCTTTTCACTTTAATCTGTGCATGCATATAATTAGCAATATAAATTTTATTTTTAGTTAAGAGGTGTATTAACTTACCTTTTCCCCATCATCTATCTTATTTTGGAATATCTCTCAAGAAAACTTTCCGTTTTCTCCGTATACTTTCTTCACAATTTTCTTAAATTTGTAATAGATTACACTGATGACAAATAATTATTGGTCTTCCTTGATAGGTTGTCTTAACAGTGTGCAAAATAACCAAACAGCCTTGTCTGGATAGATACATTGAATACAGTTCTGCAGGAAAGCCCTGCTGATCCAGGTGAAAACCATTTTACCTGCTATGAAACTAGTCCCTGGCAGACAGCAGGGCTGTTTCAGCTTCACAGACTTGGCACCTATTAGGTCTCAGTGGATGCTGGTTGGTTAATATAAGATGAGTAACTTAGCAAATGACTTTTACTAATTTCACTCAATTGCACATCTTTCTCTCTACGCAGGCAAAACATTGGGTCCTTCTTTTCTGTAACATTGTCTTCATTTTCCACAGACCCTTTAAAGCACATCATCAAGTTTCTCCTTGGAAAAGAGATCTTCACAAAAGAAGATAGAGGTAAGACACATATATGAGTATATGCATCTGCATAATATTGGACAGACTTTTTATTTTTTTAAATTTAGTTTGGCTTTGAGGAAAAAAAGTATCAACCTTTGGACTCCATGGTCTTTATCACCAGGCAGGAAAGTCACGAAAAATGTTCACTACGTGAAGGTCACAGAAATGCTCGGCACCCTAGGGCTGAACAGCACGTTTGAGAGGACCAGCAGACCCAAGGAGCTGGTAATGTGTACTAACATGCTTCATATCCTGAAATCCACGTTGCAGAAAGGATTGGGATCTCCAGAAAGCCACATCTGTGTGCTCCTCGCCAGACCCCAGAAAGAAGCCTGAATACAGCATGTCATTATGATTAATTGTGGGTAATGAGGGTCTTCTGAACCCAAGAAAGAGAAGCATTTGCTTCTCTACTGCTACAGTTATAGCCCCCGGTTTGTTTTCAGGCACTTTACAGAGGAAAGCCAAAATAGAAAAGGACTATTCTCTAGCCGTCCTTTACTTCCCTGCCAGACATTTTAGTAAATTAACACACACAGACCCGTTAGGGACTTCTTGAGCTCTTTCAAGGATGTGATAAAGAAAAGGTGTCCTGGTTCAAAGAATCTTTATAAAACCAGGCTGTAGGAAATCAGCGGTGAGTTCTCAGAAAAGCTCTTTGGCTCTCTGAGTTCACATACAAATAGGACAATGTTCATAGTAGCAGGGTGAATAAAAGGATTCTTTCATGGCAGCATCTGCGTTCTCATCATTCTCTAACCTACCAGAAGGTGGTGCAAATTCACTGCCGATACTGTGAAGAGGGACGTGGCTTTCTTTTCTTGAGCCCTGCTCTGTGCAAGTACAGTAACGGAAAAAGAAAGAAAGAAAAAAGAAAAAAAAAAAGACATATCTAAAAGTAAATTAAACAGACTGAAGATTTTTATCGTTAATAAAAACAAATAACTCCATGTTGTATAACATCTGACAACTTATTTCTTGTGGGACTTGGTTGATGTGGGTCAAGCTAACAAACTAAACATGGGATGAAGATTTGAGGAAGATAATTTTTCACATTTTAATGTAAGTACATTTACAAGACAGGGTTTGTAACAGATTCAGACAAACACTATATTAAGGAAATGGACTTGTTGAAGATCCTAACAGCAAAAAAGTGGTTAATGGGACATATATTTCATTCCATTTAAAAGTATTCATTATTGTATTTTAATGTTCGGACATTTAAAAATGTCTTTAGGATGAAGCAGTGTGATTTCTCTTCTGTGTGGCAGCTGATGAATCTGAGAAATGAAAATTTAACCTTCCCCCAGGAAGATAATATATGACACCCAACACGACTGCTTAACAAACAAACAAAAACAAAAAGGAAAACCAAAACTCGCCATTAGCAACAAAAATAACAAAACTTTCCTTTGATGTGAGGGAAGTCTCTGGAAGCCCGCACCCTGGCGCTGATCAACCTATCAGATGTGTGTGATAGTGCTTAGTTTTCCAAGAATCAAGAGCATTTTTAGAGATGTGACATTCACCTGGAAAGGAGAAAGTTTTGTTTTTTAATTATTTATGATTTCAGTTAAATATCAATTGTGTCACTTTCAAAAAATCCTTTCCTAAATCTTCCCAGTTTCCAGGCTACTCAGTCAAAACAAGAGAGGGAGTGGTTTTGAACAAAAACAAGATAAAACAAACAAAATAAAAAATAAAAAAACCCCAAACCTTTCCATGTAGCAAACAAAACAAAGACTCAAAAGAAGGCTCCAACACTTTCAAATTAGAATTTCTAAAGACAACGCACCCAGAAAGTGACCTCAGAGTTCTGGGTTAGTACTGATTTTTTTTTTTTTCATCCCGAAACCGAGCATAGTTTTAAGAAACGTTCCTTGAGGGGAACAACCTATTTTTTTCCTAACTAAAATTTATCTTAAAAAAAATTAATTTGCTGTCCGTATTGCTGGATTACATTTTCATTTAACTTCGGGGCCCGTGCCTTGTAATTAGTTTTTCTTGATCTGTTTCTTGGGAGGGGAGGAAGAAAAAAAAAAGTGGAAAGAAAGAAAAAGACTAAAACACAAGCTTGCAGGTTACTGTTAAAATATTTTCCTTTATCACGCCTGGCAGGAAACGAACCAACCACCGTGCGCCCAGGGCGGAGACGGGTCACACACACGCGTCCGGCTCCCCTGCCGCCCAAACCTGGGCGTCTTTTCTGAAAATCTTCGGGGCTTATTGGGATGCCAAGCGAGCTCGGCCAGGAAGCGAGGCGCTGGTGGTTTATTGGGCAGAGAGACGGGTCTTGGAAAGGAAGCTGGGAGGACGGTCGGTTTTATTGAACAACTTTCCCCGGGGCGCCGGCTCGGACTGGGGGGCGGCCGCCACCCCTTTCCCGGCTCACCTGGAGGGTCCCCTGGCTGCCCCCCGCTTCCGTGAGAAGCCGCCTGTGGGGCGGAGACCCACAATGAAACAAATTCCCATTTTATGACGTCTTTCCCCCTGGAGGGGTCCGAACAATGTTTGGGGGGGGCCGGGCCCGCATGAAGATAAAAGAGTTTTATTTTAAATGCGATACGTGTCAGGATGAGACAGCGTTTCCTTTCAGCTAAACTACAGAGCGGATCTTCATTTCCTATTTCACGGCTTCCCCCCGAAAGAAACTTTTCTTTCTTTCTTTCTTTCTCTTTTCTCCCCTTTGCCACCCCCACCCTCCCCCCCGAGTCCGGGAGAAAAGGACTCGCACAAAGATCCCCCCTCTAAGCCCGGAAACCACATTTAACTCTTAATCGGTGTAACTCTCGGGGCGACCCGGGGCCTCGGCGCCCGTGCCGGGCTGCTGCCCGCGCGAGAGGCGGCTCAGCGGCTGGGGCGGGAGGGGGCGCCCGAGCCGCCGCCCCGCGAGGTGGCCGCCGGAGGGGGGCGACTGCGCGGGGCCGGCGCCCGAGCCAGACGGGGACCCGGGCCGACGCCTTCGCCTGTGGGATCAGTGGTTTTACTTTGGCCACACCGGCCCCGAGGGGACCGGCGCGTCGCCGAGCGCGCGGCGCGGGCGCGGCCTTTGTCCCCGGGTCTCGGCCACCGGGCCGGGGCGCCGGGTGAGGGCGGGCGGCCCGGCCTCGCTCGCCCCCTCCAGGCCGCGTCTCCGCCGGCCCGCGCCGAGCGCGGGGACACGGAGCACAAACAGCGTTTTGCACTTTTCGGCCACTTTGGAGGGGATCGGAGGAGCCCGGCGAGCAGGCCCGCCAGGGAGCGGTTATTCATGGCCGGCGGGCTGGAGTCTGGCACCAGATGGTGGGATTTATTCGGCCCGGCCGCCTCCAGCCCGCGGCCCCCACTACGTCGGGCCCGGCTGACAATGTCGCCGGCCGGCCCGCGGGCTGGGAACGCCTCGTCGGCTCCTTCCAGGCCTCTCCCACATCTTTTTTTTTTTTTTCCTCCAGAAGTTGATATTAGGCTTTTAAAAGAAAATACCGTATTACTCTCAATTAAACGAAAAAGTCATTAGTAATCGTTGGGCGTCAGTGACATCCTCCCTTCCCTTGGAGGAGGCCGAGCTGGGGGCGCCTGGGGCCAGGTGGAAGGTGCTGTAGGGTTAACCAGCGTCGGATCTGGAGAAGGGCCTCACTTCCTCTTCGTTTTGTCACCCTTTGTGTTACGTACCGGGGCGAGCAAGGTCTGCCAATCACTCTCATTTCTCTTTCTTGTTCTATAAGAACAGGGTCGTCACAGCAACAGGGACATGACAGGCTGGTATCTCTCTCGAGCTCCAGGGGGCCCCTAATAGGATTGAAGCAAAAGATCAAGCGAATGGTTTCCTATTTGGGGCCCGTAATAACTTCGCACTGCTTGCATATACAAGGGGCCTGAAGTATTCCGAGGCAACTTTTAATCCCAGGAAAGAGTAGCCTGCTTTCCAGTAGAGTCTGTTCTAGAAAACCCTAAGGGCCCCACCCTCCCTCGCCGTCTTCCATCCTCATCTATCTTCCCCTTTATTTGAAAGGAGGAAAGGAAAGCTCTCTTCCCCCCTGGTTACACTTACCACTCCTCCCCTGAAACTGAAGGTGTCCTATCCTTTCATTAATCCATTTTACCAGCTCGACGTAAGTACTCCGTTTAGAGGAAACAAAGACACCTCTTTTTGGTATTCAGTTGAAGTCCCTGGTGGGGTTAGAAGTTGCACATCTTTTGGAGAACATGGCCTTGGATGTGGTTTAGGCAGACACCCTCCCCCTCCCCTACAAAAACACATAGCAATGGAGGATTTTCTTTCCCAGGCCATTTCTGTTCAAACTGCAACCTGGAGTCACCTGGGTGTGGGGCGGGCCGTGTGGCAGGTGCGTGTCCTTTATCTGCGTGCATGTGGAGTAGAGAAAGTAAATGAAATGCAAGGGACAAGGGGCGGTATGTTTTCACCCCCAAGATCTGGGGAAACCCATCAAAGGAGGCTGACTTCAAAAAACCGAGACTGCCTGGGAAATCTAAATGCAAACAGCCCTGGAATAATTAGCACCACCAACATCTGTCACCACAGCTGTTTCCTTTCTGGTTGGTGAGAGAACCTGCCTCTCTCCTGTGCGCAGGCAGTGAACTGCAAGCGGGGGAGCCCAGGGTCTTTCGCTTCTAAATGGACTCCTCTAGGTCTCTGTGTTCTTAGCCTCCTTAAAATTAAAACACAAAGCAGAACAAAGCAAGCATGACATTGCTACCTTTTAGGTGAAAGTAAGTACCCTGGTAAAGTAGGTTTGAAAGAAGTGTATTTGTCATGTGGTCTAGATGGGGAAACTGAGGCATGGGGGTAGCTAGTGAACCTTTACATTAATATCCAGAGAAGAGCCAGAGTTCATGAACTTAATCCTTGGCCTACTGGATTCTGCTGAGTGTCTTGAAAGGCACTGGATTAAAAAAAAAAAAAATGAGTGTTTTTATTGTTTGTTTTCCCTTTTATTCAATCAAAAGATAATTATTAAGCATCTAGAATGTGGAATGGTAAAGAATGAAATATAGTTTCTGCCCCAAAGGAACATGTCTTCTGGGAGAGGCTCTGTGACATGCAAGGGCGTGGATGCATCAAGGTGACAGGAGGATGTCTGGCAAGGGAATGTGGAATGTCTGGTGAAGTAACCAGTAGAGACTTCGTGGAAGAAGTAGCACTGGGGTTCCTAGTAGTTGAAAGCTGGCTGAGATTGTGGAAAGTCAAGGTGGAGAGGACAATGAAGCTGCAGACAACAGCATTGCATTCACCATCACAAGCAAATAGCAAGTTTGTTTACGGGACAGAGGGAGATTAAGAGGAGAGAGCTACTGTCAGGCCAAGACATTTAAACATTAGCCTGTGGACAAGGGGAGCCCTGAAATGACAGATTAAGGGGACATTTGTGGAGGGGGAATTTAGGGCGGATGCGCAAGCAGGGTTTGGGGTTGGGAAGAAGGCATGAATCCTGAGATTCCAGTGGGGAGACTATGGTAAGCATGAGGTCTGAGAACTGCTGCTGGCCAATAAAAAACATCAGTGAATGGGTAGTGTTCTATGCCAGAATTGGATGGACTCAGAGACAGGTCAGAAGTGCCCTGACCTCCAAGCCTGGGTGACCAGGCAAAATAGACAACCTCATTGTGTGCAAGGAATTAGAATAACATTTAAATCCAGCATTACATGCAGAGTGCTTGAAACATTGAGAGCTTCATGAAAACAGAGAAACTCAGATAGCAGCATTGATGAGCTTTCCTCAACGTAGAAGAGCTTTCTTTCTCAAAACCAGACACTTTGCTCAGGGCTGAGCCTCAGCCGGACTTAAAGCCAGGATCTCAGAGCTCAGTGGCTGTGTGGGGTGGAAAGAGGAGCAGCCTGTAGACAGTACGTTTTCCCTAAGACACATTATTCTTCCTTAGGACCAATTTCAAGTATGATGCCATTATTGAGCAAGGAAGTTAGAGAAGTTATTTCAGAGGCATTTTCTCTGCAACTCCCAGGCATGAGGAAATGTTCAGGTGTTAAAACTGATCTGGCATTTATTTACTTATTTTTCAGTTGCATCCACTATTTGCTGAAGAATATTTTAGAGGATAGATACTTGGATCATCATGCAGCCAATGCAGGCCAGAAGGATGGAAAAACACTGTAAGACATTGGACTTAGCATGTGGGTCCAGAGTTCCCTTTCTGGTTATGCCAGCCAGGGTGTGTGACCCATCCACAGGGTGACACTCTTTGCTCCTGGTTTCCCCACCTGAAAAAATGAGGCAAGTCAAATAATCTCAATGGTGTTCTCCAAATCCAGGTCCATGGATCACTGATGCAACTCTTTCTCGGAATTTTCCCAATAATTTCTTTCCTATATTCTGTGTTTTGCTTTGCATATGCGAAGAGAACAGGTATTTATGTCAAATGATTTAGACTTTATTCTGGATTTAATAACTTCATTTACATGGAACTTCATAAATATTTTAAAAGCATCATGCCATTCATTCTCACTTGATCTACAAAATGCCATGTAAAGTGAGCAAGCCGGGGATTTTATCTCCAAAAATACAGCTAATCATTTCCCTTTATGAATATGTGCATGCCAACATATGCCTTCTACTGCATGTCTTATTTAATCACCATAGTACTTTGTAGATATTGGTATACCCATTTTACAGATCAGAAAGCTGAGACTTATAGAAGATGGGGCTCACTGAATGCTTTCCACTCACTGAGTTGTGATTGGAGGCCACATCTGTCTGCTCCATGCTCCCTAAGGTCTGGGGAAGTCATACAAGGGTTGCCAACTACCTCACTCCTGCACACTATCTCTGTATGCTTTTGTCATCTACCATTAAAGGGCGCTGTTGGCCAGTGTAGCCTTCCATGGACTTGGTGGCCTTCCACGGTTTTACCATGTAAAATATAAGGGCCAGGATTTACACCAGGCAAGCTGCGGACAAGTATTTATCAAGCACCAATACACGTCTAACGCTCTACCATGGGTTTCAGGACCCTGAAGAAACCCTACAAATGTCTCATTCCATGAGGATTTTACAGTCTGAGATGAAGAAACCAACTGAGCTAGTAAAAAACATCAGCGAGCGGGCCGTGTTCTATGTCATAGTGGGAACAATCAAACTTTATGGGATGCTCATTCTGCTCCCACTGTAGCCTGGACTATCAGCTTAATTCTCATGACAAGCCTGGTGTGGGGTGGGCGTGGGGGGCACAGTCTGTGCCCCTTTTAGGAAAGAAGACGTGGATTCAAGAAGAGTACTTCAGTCACTGCCTGGAGGTCCCACAGCTAGCAGTGGCAAAGCCAGGATTTTAAGCAGGACCTTTGACCACAAGCCCTGCTCTTTCTCTCCGTGTCACATGATTTCTTCTCTCCGTAGCATTACGTGTGGGTTAGTGTGGGATGCACAGACCGCTGAAAACAGGAGCGTGCAGGGTCTGGAGGTGTGATGAGACCACCTGTGTGACATGTTGAACAGAAAAGGGGTCTTCCTGCTGTATGGTCTTGCCTTACCATGGAAAGTGCTAATTCTGTGGGGAATATTTAAAGCATTGCAGGAGAGAGAAGAGATCAGTGGGCAGACAGCTGGGAATTTTAGAAAGATGAGCTTTGGGTCTGAAGACCAGGTTCAAGCCTTGGCTCCATCATTTATCAGCTGAGCTTAATCTCTCTGCACCTCAATTTTCTTATCTGTAAATGGGGTAATGATGTGTTTCTGCTTACACTTAAGATATGACATTTGAAATGTCTGACAGATTGATTGGCCCCATGGCAGATGCTCATGAAAATGACAGTTACCCAAGGCAGCTATACAGCGAGAGCTCATCGACAGAACCTACAAATAACATGTTGGGTCAAAGTGAAGACAATTGGAAATTTGTTATTTGTCCAATGGCTTCCTTGCCCCGGGTTTTGATTCATTTCCTGGTGTTTTAGCCCTGGGCTTAATAGCGAAGCCAAGCAAACCCTGTTCTGCTTATCGATTGCTACACAATAAACCACCCAAAACAGTTGCTTAAAACAGCATTCATTAATTTTGGTCATAAGTCTGAGGCTTGACTGGGCTTAGCCAGGCAGTTCCTGCTTGGGGTTCTTCTGACAACTGTAGTCAGATGGTTCTGGGGCTGGGTCATCTAGAAAGCTCTTTCACTAATTTGCCTGGGGTCTGAGTTGGGAACACTCAAATAGCTGGGGCCCCTTGGGTAGCTCTCTCCCAAGGATAGTTGTCTCCCTAGATGGTGTCTCTGTAAAACTAACAAGAGACAAGGGGGAGCTCTCAGTGGCCTTCTTGGGTCTCATGCCCATTCTTGAACCAATCATTGTGGCCAGAGGGAGTTGTGCTTTGATTGACCAGACCTGGACCATATGCGTCTCCTAAGTCAACCCCACCCAGACTACTTAGGCTGAGTGTGGGAAAATGATGATCCTCCAGGGAAATTTGAAGTAGGGTGGAAAAGCAAGACTATCATGTCCACTGGAGTTCTGTAGACTTTGTTTTTAACTATAATAACAATGTCTGGGGATAGGTCTAACCCCCATCGCACTGAGATACTGAGACCAGTGGCTTCTCTGCCTGGGCCAGAAGATACAGACAGCGCTGTAGCTTTGGCGTTGGACTGGAGGGCAGCGAGAGGGTTTATGAATCCTGTACTTGGGTCAAACTTGCATTTTTCTACATCTGCATTTTTGCTTATGTCATCTTTTCCACTTGGCATGACCTTCCTACCCATTCCCATTGGTTGATATTGCAGGGGCCAGTTGGTAAGATCCAATCCGTGGTCACTTTAGTCACAGGTGAGATTTCTTCCTCTGATCTTTACGGCCTTGCTACTGAAGGTGGGGTTCAAACTCCAGCGTCACCTCCAGCCTCTCGGGAGTGGTGGGCAGTGCAGCGCTTTGGACCCTACCTCAGCTCTATTGATCAGTATCTGTACTTGAACCCAGTTCCCCAGGGGTATGTAGACACATCAAAGTCTGAGCAGTACCCCTCTAGCATAGTGGTCCTCACGGTGTGGCCCAGGGAACCTGGAGGTCCCCAAAATTCTTGAAGGGGGTCTGAGAAGCCAAAACTCTTTCCATACTACTATAATCCTAAGACTGCACTTCCCCTGTCACTGGCTTTCACACCTGAGTGTACAAGGGCGTTTTCCAGAAGCCCCATGACCTGGGAGGATACAATTCTTCTGACAGGTATGGAAATGTGTGCTTGTGTGTTCTTGTGTTTTGAAATTTTGTTTGAATTTGTGATGTGATAAATCTACATACAGTAGACTCTCCATTAACTGGAACTCAAGAGACTGGCACTCTCAAGCAACCGGCAAATATTTTTTTGCCGGTTGCTTGAGAGTGCCAGTTGCTTGAGTTTTGGTTAACAGAGAGTCTAATTACGTTCATCCGGCATCTACCAAACCCCATGTGTGCCAATGAACTGAGAGTCTGCTGTATTGACTTGACTTCTGCACCTCTGGCTTCCAGCACTAAGATAAACTTGCTGGTGGCTCTGGATTAGTGAGTGCTCGGTGGTGACCCATTCTACCTCCTCATCCCTGAGGGTGTGGAAGGAATCCTGTGGTTACTGCCCCGGCATCTGACTCCATGACATTCCTTTGTTTGGCTCATGCCTAGACACAGAGCCCCGGAATCCAAATACTCGCTAATAACTTTGAAAATTAGGAAGTCCTTTTGAGAAACCAGACACATTTTAGATTCCCACCTCTTGCATCATCCTTTTATTTGTGGCACTTTTCACTCACACAGTTCAGCTCCCCATGGGAAGAGGCGGAATTCTTGCTCCTACTTTAAGAAAAGCAACACAAATTAGAAGAAGGTAGATGACTTTCCACTATCACAGTGCAAGCCAGTGTTGCTCAGGGCCGGATCTCACGCCAAGACTAGACTCCTTGTCACCAGACTGCGGGTCTTGGGGAGTCCGTGACTGAGCCCCGTGCGTGCTGGACGCCTCACTACCGTGCGCAGCTGAAACACCAGCTGTGGTGGAGCCGGCCAGATGCTTGGTGATTAGGAACAGAACGTAGGTGAGGCAGGTGTGGGCATTTCTGAAGGGACCTAGGCTCACCTACCCCTTCTGCAGCTCTGTTCACCCATTCAGTGCTTTCCAGGCGCCCCCTACTGGGCTGGTACTGCATTGGAATAAATGTGCATTCTTATTATCCTGAGTGTTCAACACATGAAGAAATGGAGCCTTCGAGGGTAACTCACCCAAAGGCACAGTGACTATGTGGCTGATCTTGCCTTTGAAGACCGGCTTCTCTGCTTCTGCCAGCTCCCTCTGGCCCTCTTTCCAGATGGCTTCACTTTGCTGAGGGGCTAGATTTACGGTCTAATTCTTGTTGATCAGTCTGATTTAGACATTGAGAAGGCTTGTTCTAGGACTGTCTTTTGGAATCAAAACCCCTTCAAGCTGAACTACAGTTTCTTCTCTCTCCCCTCCTCCTTCCCTCCCTCCCTCATTCTCTTCCTTCTATCCTTCCCTTCTTTCTTGCTTCCTTCTTCTCTCTCTTCCTCCTTCTCTGTAGAAGCTTTTGGAATCTCAGGAAGTGCTTTCAAAAAGAATGAAACACTGCTGTTTCTGGTGCAGAGATGTTCTGTGTAAAAGCCACTCCATCCCCCTCGCCTCCCCATGCCTGCCCTGCGACAGTCACCACAGAAACGGCGAGGAGCCTGATGCTCTGAGGGCCTCCCACCTGTGAAGGGCATCTTCACACCCCTGCCCCCTAGGTACCTGAAACATCACATTCACTATCCACTGGGCTGTTTCTGTGCTCCACTCCATCTCAGGTCAAGTGTCCATAACACAATGGTAATGGCTCAGGTAGGGGTGCTGGGAGCTAAGGAGAAAGCAGCTCATTGAAATCCGGATAATCCCTAAACTTCATTTTCCCCATTACATATGACTGCCTCTCTGCCCTGCCCCCTTTTACAGGATCGGCCAAGAAGCCACTGGACCGCTTTGCCGTTTTGCTTGGCACTCCTTTTATCTTACTGGCCTGAGGGGGCCATGGACTAATGATCAGTGAAATCAAGAAAGGTCAAGAGGCCCAGCTAATCCACAAATTGGATCATCTGCCCCTGAACAATCAAGAGTTGCTGGCACAAAAGTTGGTCTCTCTCTTTGATCATTAGTCCGCTCAGAATACACCTATACATCTGCTTCCTGTGGGAGTCCTCTGGGGAATTAAAGGCTGCTTCTGTTTGGCCAAAGATTCGGAGAGAGGACTAAAAGAATCTGGTGTCCTAGTGTCCCAGGAGAAAGGTTTTAATCAGACTGTGAGGAGAGGCTTGAAACTCCAAAGAGGCTGTGTAAATGTACTGCATTTGACAGTTTCCTTCAGTGCAGATACTTCACCAAGAGGAGAGAGGGAGTCAACTATATGTAAACGCCTTATCACACTGTAGCTAAAGTTATATGTCTTAGTAGTGGCAACGTGCTAACAGTGATGCTGACACCGAGAACTCAGGCCTCCATGCTTTAAGAAAACCGCGTGTAGAGAAACCGTAATTCTGGAGGAAGAAAGAGGATAGGAAGTCACAATCCGTATTACAAGAGGGTGTCTTTTTCTTAACTAAGGCGCGTGCTCTCTCTCTCTCTCTCTCCTTAACATCAGTGATTTTCAAGTGACTAAAATGATAAAAGTTGCATTTACCCATGAGTTGACCTGAGTGGGTTCATGTGGAACATGCTCCTGCATTACTAATTTTTAACGGCCATGAAGAAACTCACCTGCACTTAATCTTGGCCAAAAAGCTGAATGTAATAGACATTCACTTTCTTAGCTCAGGAAGTTCCCATGCACCATCATGTTATGAAGGTGGGTCCCAGAGCAAAGGGAAACCAAGAGTTTTGTCGGCTTTTTCAGGTCCCAGAGAACTTTTTGGGAAAAAAAATGTTCCCATGTTAGGCTTTTGCAATGACATGGACCCCTGGCCTCTCTTTGGAGTGAAACAAACATGGGACAGAATTTTGACTCTGCTACCCATGGGCACTGTTTTTTACTGTCTTTGAGTCTCAGATTCCAGCTATTCTTTACATCCCAGTCAAAGCACTCGAATACTTTCTTATCTCACCTAGAATAACATCGAAAGGCCTTACTACCCTGTTATCTGGTTGCTACTGAGTTCTTTGGTCTCTCATTCACTAAGCTTTAACAACTCAGATGAGCCAAGCTCACCTGGCTTCATGAACTTTACATATGCTCTTGCTGATCCTAGGAAACTACTCCTCCAGGGCCTTTGCGTGGCTCCCACTCTTACCTCGTTCACGGTCTTGATCAAATGTTATGCCCTCTTAGTTCTTCCTGGCTATACATCCTTAAGCCCTTCCTTCTCTGGCTCTTCTGCTGGCTTGATTTATCTTTATAATACTTACCATTGCCTGACATAATACTATTTATTCATTTATTGATTAATGTGCTGTCTGTCTTTGCTGATAAACATGTAAGGGCATGTAAGCAGGGGCTTTGTTTTATGTGCCCTGTGTTTCCACTGCCCACATCTTTGCCTGCGCTTGACACCCAATAGTCACAGAACAAATGACCTTGGAAGTGGCGATCATAAGATTGACTTTGCAGGTGTTGTGGAATGATGTAAGCAAAGCCTGGGACCGAGCAAGTACATGGATTCTTGTTGTTAATGTTATTAGCACAAACCTAGTAAACTCTAAACTTCTTCGTAAATATTTTCTGAGTCTGTTGAACTTGACGGGTCCCAGAGGCTCTTTAATGGACAGTGAGTCAATTCCTCTTAATGAACACACCTCAGGAAACTGAGTTTCTGAGATACCTGTCAAAACTCCCTCTTTCTGCTAATGGGTGTAGAATTCAAATGCTTGCAGGGGCCAGGCAGAAATTAGAAACAGTGGGAGCTGCTGGACTGGAGAGGCCATGCTCCACTCTAAGTAAAGATCCACGCTGGTCATAATTTTTGCTTTTTCAAGAGAAAGTGAAATATCCATATTTTTATGTAAAATCCTCTCGTGTTAAAACAAAAATTACTGTGTTCGGGGTCTCACTGTGTGGGACCACTCCCACGTTTGGAGATCCACTAGAAGGACTCAGCCGTGCAACTCAGCTAAGTTTTACGACAGTGAGGTTGTAAGAGTGTGGAGCCTGAGGGGATCCATGCCTGGGCTTCCTTCCGCTCTCTTCTTCCCACCAGATCTCACATAAAGCCCACTCTACCCCCCAGAAACGCAATGCAGAGACATGTGTGCCAGGTTTCTAACTGGAAACCCATTAGGAACTCAGCACCAAAGATTTTTACTGGTGGCTGGTCACTCTGCTGAGCACATGTTAAAATCCCAGACTCCTTGGGGAAAGTCAGTGTCCAGCATAAAGCACTTGTTTCCCAGTGTAGGCACAGTGAAACACTTCACTCATTTAGGGGAGGTTTTCTCACTATGTAAGAAACTGTTTACCAATCAAGACTCCAGCCATGGGCCAACCTTGTAAGCAGACCTTTCTAAGGATAGCAGTTTCAGACCTGCTATATTAATTCTTGCACAATTTCTAAGCAATAAAATGCTCAGCTCTTTATTGTGGAACATTTTAAATATATACACTCAAAAAGAAAATCATATAATACACCTCATGTGCCCTTCACCCAGCTACAGCAGATAACACATCCGTGTTCCCACCCACTTCCCATCCTACCTTGAATTATTTTGAAGCAAATTCCAGACATCATATTCCATCTGTAAAACTTTAGTAGGTATCTCTATATGATATGGGCTCTTGAAAAATGAGTTGGAGTGCAAGCTGTCAGTTTGCAACTTCCACCCTAACCCCGTACCAGGAACCATTTCCAAACGCTGATTCTCAGTTGACTGGCCACCTTGCCCGATCCTGCCTCTGCCAATATCACTACCACAGGGACTAGAGCCTGACGGGACTGTAAGAGAGCATCCCCTCACTACCCCATGTTGGCAGGGCCACGCAGCCTCACAAAGACACGTTCGTTACTCAAGAAATTCCAAGAGTTTAGAAATTACCTTCTAGGAGCCAGGCACAAGGTCAGACCTATTTGGGGGCAGGACTGAATTATTTACTGTACACCTCAATTCCTTCTGTCCAAATCATCCTTCAAGACTCAGTTCCAGGTTTTCCTGCCTGTACTTTCCCAGCATCCATATATAGCTCTCCATCCTCTAATCTCCCACAGCACTGACTCTTTTCTGAATAGACGGGTTCTCAGGCAAGAGTGGTGGTTAAGAGTACCAGCTTTGGAATAGACACTGGGGTTCAAATTTACACTTTATCACTAGCTGCATGACTTTGAAAAAATTACTTAACTTTTATGCACCTCCATAAATGTTAGCTGTTATTTTTTTTATCGGTAATTAATCCCAAATTTACAACATGCGGTACTTGTATGATGGTCTTCCCCTTGAATTTGCACTGTTATTTACACCTATTTAGGTTTTAATTTCTATGTTGCAAACTCTTTGAATAGAATGACTTCAGCACTTTCAAGGAAGATACTAAGAGTTGAGGATACAGAGATGAATGGCTCATTTTCATTCCACAGGAACTTCTGGTTTTCCTGGGGGGAAGAGAAAGATAAGTTGACTGATAATTACAATACAGTGTGATTTGCCCTGAGATACAGGCAAACTGATTGCGTTCTGGGACCATTGAGGAGAATTTAGTTTGTAGCTTAAGAGAGGAGAAGGTCAGAAAGTGTCCCTAAAAGAAAAAAACACTTAAATTGGACTCTTGTCAAACTATTGTGTTTCTCAAACCTTGGTGTGTATTACAATTACCTAGGGAGTTTAAATATCTGTATATATATATATATAGATAGATAGATAGATATTAGGACCCACTCAGACCTACTGACTGAGTACAGAGGGATAGGACCAAATTATATGACATTTTGTTTGTTTGTTTGAACCTGCCTGGCTCTTATAAATATTTGTATTTTTAAGGCCGGGAGGGACTATCAGATTTTGTTTTAATAGTTGCCTTAGTCAGTTGAGGCTACTATAACAAAGTACTGTAGATGGGGTCACTTATAAACAACAGACATTTAATTCTCACAGTTCTGGAGATTGGAAGTTCAAGGTCAGAGTGCCAGCATGACTGGGTTCAACTGAGAGCCCTCATCTGGGTTGCAGACTGTTGGCTTTTTGCTTTGTCCTCACTTGGCAGAGAGCAGAGGGCAGAAACAAACTCTCTCGTGACTCTTACAGAACTCCACCCTCATGATCTCATTTAATCCTAATTACTTTCCAAAGTCCTCACCTCCTAATACCATCACTTTACAGGGTAGGGTTTCAACATATGAATTTTAAGGGTACACATTCAGTCTATAACTTTACTATCTATATTTGTTAGAAAACAAGCTACTGGTTTTAGCATGCTCTTCTCATTAAAATAGATAATATTTGGCAAACTTAAACAAAGAAGAATTCTGGAAGAGTTTTTGAAAGGTGTTAAGGAAGATTAGTGATTATAGTCTACACATAGAAAATATGACCTAGGGCATTCAGAAGCCAAGTATGGAAGCTTTTAATACAACAAAGATCACATCTACTGCCAAGAAGGATGTCCAACCAGCACCTGCCTAAGTTGCTAAAAGAACGCAAGAAGCCCACGTTCAAGACTAATGTTCAGAGAATGCAACCGAGTCTCATAGCAGGACAACTGGGATAT
>PVKE010004244.1:0-66040 GCA_004027555.1 Craseonycteris thonglongyai
ATATTGCTTACATCTCAAGACTGGAACAAGAAACAGTCTACAGCAAACACAGATATTCCCAAACTAGGAATTGTTTTCTCTTCTCTACGCTTACAAATGCTTTGTTGGCAGATGTTGAACTTCTTATCATAAACATTCCTGAATAATGCAGTAGCAAGATTGTATTTGAGCTGCTTATGTGTGTTTAACTTTGCATATTTTCTCCTCATCCATCACAACCAGAAAGCCAAACCCCTTTGCCTCGGAACTTTCTGTAAAAAACAAAACCAAGAAGAACAAAGAGAGGTAATAGAAGAAAATGTTTTCAGAAACAGTCAGGAAAAAAAAGAGGAAGACTAATTCCTGGTGTTGGCATAACACACAATGTGTGATGGTCTGCAGTATGTCCCAAAGTCCTCCGACCTCTGGCTGCTGGGTGCACACAGGGAGGTTAACCCCACAGCTGAAGCCCAGCTTTCCAAAATTTCATGAAAGCAAAGAAGAGCTAGAAACTTCCAAAATAGGCTGAGGGAACCCCAGCGCAGAAATTGCTTTATATTGTGAAGTTGAAGGTAAATAGAAGATGCCTAGGTTGTAATTAATACATCATGAATTAAAAGTTTTAAGAAAACAATACTGCAGATCTTTGAGATGTAACTACAATAAAGGACTCTTTGTGTGTAATTATGCAGATTGTGCCTAAATAATACTGTACTGTAATAGACATTTTCTGAGCTTTGAAGCCCCACTTCACCTTGATTTACAACAAGAGCCAGTAAGTCCCGCTGTTCACCCCTCATATTCCTGCAACACCAGTCTTCTGCCATCTCCTTACCACTTCTGGAAAGCCATCAGTTTTTTCCACAGGTGGTCCATGCTTTCTCTCTCTTATCATGTGAGGTTTACTCTCTTCAGTGTTGCCACTTGTCAAGGTTTTTCTTCTTTCTCTCTCTTCCTTCTTCCGAGGTTTCACACTTCTGAGATAATGCAGCTAGTGTAGGTTTGTTCTCTTTCTGGTCTAGAGTACAACTTGCAATAGAATAATTCACTTTCCTTTGAACACAGCAGTGGTGCATCTGTCATTGGAGGGAAACAGGGTCCAGTTCATGCTGCCTGTACTGCTCAGCCAATAGACTGACACAGGAGTTGGGTCACAGAAAAAGCTTTTATTACAAGGGCTCCTATTACCCGAGATGGCAGAGGTTGGGTGGGAGAAAGGAGAGGAGCCTTTATTTCAGAGCTACATACAACATACAAAGAGAAGTAACTCTGCTGTCACCCCCAGAACTCTCCTAGATTGCACCTGGAGCCCTTCTCCCTTTTAATACCATACTTTGGAGAAGACTGGAAGCTGCAGAATGATCTTCTATGCAGATCTCCAAGGCAGCAGAAAACAAAGTCCAAAAAGGCCCAAGCAGAAAGGAGAGGGCTGTCTCTGCCCTTCCTCTGCTCACCTTCCTCTGGGAATCATAGGCAGCTGGTGTTTAGTCCTTCAGGTGGATCTTGAGCTTCAACAGAAGCAGAGCGGCCGTCTCTGATTTTCCAGCCCAGCAATCCCAGTGCTGAGCCTCCTCCCTGCCCGCTGTCTGCTTATCTTCTTCAGCTATGCTCTCAGGGCTGGGCTTGGTCCCCTGATGTTCTTGATGGGCCTAGCAGCCTGCCTCCTGTGATCACCTTCAGGTTCCAAACACTCCTGCTCAAAGGCTCTCCATTCAAAAAAACCAACATTCTGTATTTATATCTTCACCAGTAATTGAAAGGAGGGTCTCTCTTCCCTGGTCAATCATAGCCCATTACCACTAATTAACCACTTCTGACAGCCTGCAATGTCTCTGTTCTTGTGAGTTTCAGTCCATTAGCGCTAATTGTATCTACCTCCAGCAGCTCCCCCTGGTTTTCCTTGTAACAGAGCGGAGATCTGGGAGGGGCCTGTCCTTATTTACAGCTATTCTGGGCAGCCTGCTCCTTTAGCAACCCCTCCCTTCTTCACCCTGCTGTGTGCCTGGTGATGATTTTTAACCAAGTGGATGGAGTGTGAATATTAGCACTTAATACCGGTACTGTTTTCAGTGGAAGACATAATGTGTGGCTCTTATAATCACAAAACTTCACATCCAGAAAGTATTATAATCCCGGTTTCTGGAGGTGGCATTTACCAATAACAAACTTAAGTGGCCAGGCCGGGACTTCAGCTGGTTTCTAGCACCAACACTCGCTCTTTCTTTCTCTCTGTCTCTTCTTTTTCTCCTCCTCCTCCTCCTCCTACCTCTTTTTAAAGAAGAAATAGCAAAAAGTGAGTCCTGTGGATTGAAAGAAAACACAACAGATAGTTCCAATTAAGAGTCACACAAACTAAATTTGTCTATAATCTTATACACAAATCTCCACAGCTCATGGAGAGCCAGCTTCTATGGTACATGACACACAGCAGTTTTGACAGTTAGTACATGGAAAATATTTGTGTAAAAACAAGAAAGATGCATGCTACTTTTCATTATATAAACATCACCTGAACTTACCTAATCAACACACTTATTATTTTTTGAATTCATCTGTGACCAAAAGACTATCGGGTTTGTTCATTGGCATTCTCATTAGAATCATACCCCAAAAGCCTAGAAATAACTTAAAACTAGAAAGTGGCCAGAATGCTAAGACTGCCTATGGCTCTTGCTACAAAATAGTTTCCAGTCTGATATGAATGTCAAAAAAGAATGACAGAAATTAGAGTTCTGCTTGATTTGAAGACCTCCAGTAGGAGGTGGAGGGTCCAAGAAATTCACTGGTCTGTATGGTGGCAGCTTGAGAAGGGACAAGGTCAAGAATCTTCTGGAAGTTCTCCTGAATTAACATTGCTCAGGCAATTAATAGGAAGGTGAAGGTGATAATGATCAAGCTATGTGGAAGACAGTGATCTGAGTTCTCACTTTTAGTTTTCAACCTCACAGTCCTTGAAAGCAGGCATTCTATGATGTCCGCTGTGACATGTTGCTTAAACTCACTACTTAGGTGAGTGAATTTAAAAAAATATTACAAATACTAACACCCTGAGGGAGCAGGGTTTGAAGTGAGTAGAATACCCGGTGAGCTCCAAATTTATTAATACCTGAAGCTATTTTCTGAGAACTACTGCCAATATTTAATTTTTTCCCCACTGTTGAACTGAGAAAAATAGTGTATGGTGAATATTGAGAGAGCTAAGGTGGAGGCTGAGACTAAATCAGTGCTATGAAGGGTGGGTTGAAAGAAGGTGTCTTCAAAGTCAGAGGTCAAGAGCAAGATTGAGAGGCAGCCAGAGCCAACCAGAGCTAAGAAAGGTGTAGTAGCTGAGAGTCACCACCTCCCAGGAAATAAGGAAACCAGGTAACTACACTCATATTCAAATGAGGGAAAGTAGCCACCCTTTCATGGAGATTGCAGTCCTAGAATTCCAGAGCAAGTTGGCCTTAAAGGAAAGCTTCTATTACTTTTTCTGTTATAGGCACCATTCAAAACTATCACACATTCTTAGGGCTTTGCCCTGGAAAGGCATGTTTCTACAGCGCCACACAAAATTTCCTCTTCCCCCATGAGGAATAATTCCTGTGTGTTCTAAATTCTTCATAATTAAAACTTTTAAAGCCCAGCTGGCTATGTTTCAAACAAGGCAGTCTTTCAAAACCCTCATGAGACATGGGTGTGTATAATCTACAGAGAGAATTCATAATTTTCAAATGTGATTCATGCAGAAAAAGACAATTTCAAAAGCCAACATTCTTCTGCACATTTTGTAAGTTATTTCTTACAACAAATATAACACTCTAGAGTTGGACATGGATGAAGAAGAATAGCATCTATTGTTTTATCAAAAATGCATATTAGCCCAAATTAAAATTTCATGGGTTATTAATCCACTTGTTTTAATGACTATGCTGACAGCCAGCAGGATTCAAAGAAAAACAAACAAACAAACAAACAAAAACTACCTTCTTTCCTCCTTGTTAAGCCCTAATGTTGCAAGATTCACCAGGTACTTGAGGGACTTTATGTGTCTCTGGAGAATGGAGAACAGGCCACAGACAGATGTTAGACACCCGACCTGAGTCCACAGATGGTTCAAAATCAACACAACTTGCACCTAAAACTAGAAGTGCATGTTTTTCAAGGTGTGACTTTCAGTGCTCACAGCCACGTGCCTTTCCTACTATCCAGTTGTTTGTAACAGAAAAATACAGGAACCTAATACAAAGCAGCCAAAATGCCACAGGAAGTCAGTCAGCCTCAAATAAAAGAAATGAAACCAGATACTTGATGTAATTAAATAACTGTCTCAGGTAAAGAGATTTGCTTAAGTATTTCTGTCAATTACCTGAGGGTGTAGAAGTAATTCTATGGCAAAGAGCTCAAAATGAACAAGCCATTCATCTGTTCATTTAAACTAAGGGTTGAGAAGACTGAACTTGACTGGAAGACCTGATATTTTGATTTGTGCCCTGAGGTAGGAGCAATGTTTTAATGTCCCCAATGATGTTAAATTCAACTATATTGAACTAACAAGGCTAAAATTTCTGATCCAGGTAAATTATGTTCATATAACTAAGGTTTTAAAGCTAAAAAATGATATACCAATTAGAAATGATATAACAATAGCAGAAGTGTCATTTTATATTCTTTACTTATGAAACTGAGACAAATGCCTGAAATATTAGACAATTTCTCAGTAAACATGGTTTATGCATTCCTTCCACTGAATAGAATGTTTAAAACTTTGTCACAAAATTTCTCAAACATTTGGAATTTCTCTGATCTCTCAATTTTGAATTTTTAGAAAAATTACTTTTTGGTAATCCAAAATGTTCTCTGTGGTATGACCCCACCACCACCCCCACCCCCAGAGTGTCAGCACATTCTATATTTTGTGCACACTCTTTTTTGTGTTAAGGATTTTTCACAACTTCAACTAAACAGAATAACCAACCCTACAGAGAAAAATACATATATAATTTTTTTTAATTTGCTAATTTTGGGAAGGTTTGGGGGAGGTACACATTGCTGCCTACTTTTATTTGTAATTAAACATTGCTTTCTTGAATAATTAATATTTTTCAAGATATCTTTATCTTTCTGGTACTCCTAGTAAGAATAATTGTTTCATCTTTCTTTCTCTCTCCTGCTTTTACTTTCTAGTGATAGCAGTAATAGTACAAGTAATATAGCCATGAGGTAGAAAAAATAGAAGTGTACTTTTGAAAGTCATCAGGTTTGGGGATGCCAGGATAGATCAGTGGGTTGAGCACTAGTCTTGGAGCCCTGTGGTCCGAGGATCAAATCCCAGCCTCTGTGTACCCATTTGCTGAACTGGGGCGGGCACCGATCTCGGTTCTCATGGGGGCAGTGAGCCTCTTATGTGAGAGGACCCCAGCCAGTTCCTACCCTACACAGCCCCACACCCACCTGTGGAATGAAACTATGTAGAAAATTAATAATATTCAACTACGGATACTGCTCTGGGCCCTGTTCTCTCTCTCTCTCTCTCTCTGTCAAAACAGTAAAAATGATAATAATAAAAAAAGAAAGTGATCAGGTTTAAAGAGTCTGTGATTAAAATCCAGATTCTTCTTAACTCACGGGAAGCCAAAATCTAGACCAAATTTTTCACTTTTTTCCCCATCAAAGCTATAGTTTTCATCAGTTAATAAGGCCATGATAAAAAGAGAAAACCTCAGAAGTGTTTAGAAAATGACAGGTAATTGTTGGAAGACGTCATGAGAAAAATGTCTCTACTGGGTGGCCCATGAAGGAGCTAGACACAGGTAATTTGAGACTCCTCATTCCAACTTATGTCCTTACATGTACGTTCTGCCCACCATTTCCAGACTGGGGACTGTGTTAAAGCACACAGGCTTGAGAGAACAGTGTGTTGTCAATGTGATGTGTGCTGGATCTGTGACTGAACCCAGGTAACGCCTCTACAGAAACATTTAAAAGTTGGTGACAAGGGCAGAGAACTACTCATCCGGGCCACTCAAGATGAGCCCTGTATATAGGTTTGCTCACTTGATAAATCTGCCAACTACCCATCTGGAGAAACCTGCTTCTTTCTTGGTTTCTCCTCGCCTTCCATGTTTGAGGGCTGGTTTCAGATTTCAACCCAAGGGACATGACATCCAAGGTTGAGACCGTGCATTAATAAACTCCAACTTCACGAAATGCACCTTGAAACAGAAGATTTCACCATGCAGGTGTGATCCTAGGCAGCACACTTGCATTGTGTGACCTTTAATGGTTTAATGGTTAACCTTTAATGGTTAATGTTAATTATTTATTAACATAAATAAAGGTTTCCATAATGACTTCTGAATTATGAGTGCTGTCCAGAAAAAAAAAAAAAGAGCCACACGTGCCTCTCTTTACCATATTACATGGCTGGATACTTTCTGGACAGTCCTCATAGTTTTTTCTTTTTAACCTTTCCAAAAGACAGCCTTGTCTCTCACATGTTTTTCTTGTGTACCCCTTTTATTAACAGCACTTGGGTAACCAAGGTGTTATCTGATTGATGGCACCAAAGGATCTTCCGTGTTACTTCATCAAACTCTGTTTTTTCCTCAAAACTTCCAACCTATTTACAACATTGTCATTAACTTCTGATTTAGGCAAAATGTGGAACTCCATAGACTGCCCCGGGGCAGAGAGGCCTTTCTTTTATCTTTGCATTAGCATATGCCTGTGTTTTGGTCACCAAAGGTCTTCAGGAAGAGCTGAATGATATTAATATACAACACATTCCACTTAATTAGGCTAATTAATTCATTCCCTAAACTACAGAGCCATGAACTAGCTCTTAATTCAAGACAAAGGCTTTTATAAAATAATAGGCTTTTGCCTTCAACTAAATATATAATTCACACTCACACCCACACCCACCACAAGTCCTAACACATGAGCCAATTTTCATTTAATGGAAACATGAGACATTTGACAAAGTATACTGCTTTGTCAGCATGACCCTTATTTTTGCTTTGCCTTTAATATATCAATCCTACCCCTTCAATTTGAAAAGGACTACCAACTAAGTGCAAAAATTTCCAAAACCAATCCTTCAGAGTGTGTTTTATTCTGATAAACATGCAACTTTTCATTTGATTAAAAAAAAAGTTGAACACAAATATAAATTATTGCAGAACATAAGAAGGTTCATAAAAGCTAGAATCATTAGATTACAGAACCAATTTTATAAGAAAGATGATTCTCTCCTCTGCTTTAAATGTGTCTTTTTTTGTACATATATGTGAACACGTATATGACTTTTCAAGTTTATTGCAGGAGACGTCTATTCGTCCCAGTTCTGACATTTTAATTCCTGATATTTTCATGTTTCCTTTTGCCTTTGTCCTGGTGTTTAGCTCTCTGGAGTCCTTATTCAAAGTGATACTTAATAGCCCCAATAAGAAAGAAACATCTCTCAGTAATGCACATGACCGCTTAATGATGCAAGATCATCTTAATTCCCTCTCCCTGTGTTTTATTTTCCTTTAGGGGGCAACAATTTTAAAGGCTTAACTCTGTCTCAGCTGGTGAAAGTTGAATGGCCCTGCTGAGTGCTGTGGCATTTCTTCCTCTCCTCAGTCGGGCCAAGGAATAAAGTCCCTAATGCTCTTTTGAGAGTGAACCATGAAGAGTGTTAGTGGTTTGTGTCCAAAACTCTGTTGCTTGGAGAATTGAGCTAAACACGAGGGACAGATAGGCTGCTGTTTCCAAGACCTCTTAAAAGACATAAACTCACACCAAACGATACGTCATTTTACAGATTTCTCTCTTTAACACCATTTTCCCAAAGGCTGGCCTGCTAGTTAAATCAGGAAGGAGGAAGTATGGCCGATCGCTTGGAACGGCCAAGGAGAAAGCCCAGGGAGCAGGACCGCTGGATTCCAGGTTTATTACTCAGGAATGAGTAATGGGTGCACTGCCGGCAGGAGTAGCCCCCGAGTCACCTTTCTATGAACATCGACATTCCTCCAGCTCCCAGCCCTGCGTGCTATGCTGTCAGCTCCCGTCCGCCCCACCGTGGCTTTTGCTTTTCAGATCATTCCCAAGGTCCCCAGCAGGACTTGACTCGATCCTTGTAATCATGTCACTGCTGCTGAGGTACAAATTCTGACATGCTCATGGAAACCAGACTCTGAAAACTCAATTCGGCCTCTTTCCCTCAGTGAAGTCGGGTGACTCCGCATGCCTTACACCCTCCAGAATTAGAGAGAGGACCAGGAAAGGAGACCGTGCCCCAGCTTCAGTGCTCTGGTCTCTATGGCTCTCTGAACAGGCCACAGTCTCTCCACTTCCCTTCTACCCTCCATGCCCCCAGCCACGACCCCCCAAAAAAAGAAATTGAAGAATTTTGTCAGCCGCTTAAGTGATTGTCTTTAGTGCTGCTGCTGGCGACCTGTTGGGCAAATGCTGTTTCAACCAGGCTGAGCTTGACAAAAAGAAACTCCTCCTTCACCCGTCTTTCTGCCTTAAGTGTGAAACAGATGCAACCAGGGAGACTAGGCTACGGTTTGCAAAAGATTTTAAAGAAGCACGTCTGGATCAGATCTTTTCAGATCCCAAGTCCTGAGGGCCTCTTCAGGGGACTAAGTGCAGTCCTCACCCTGACCCCAGGACCCCAGCCTTCAACGCCTGTCCCTGGAACAAGCCTATGCACTGGAGTCACTGGGTGTTGAGTGCGGTTTAAGTTTCCCCACTGTAGACGGACAGGAATGAAGTCCTCCAGCTCTGCCCTGGTCCTATGAGAGTCTGTCACGGAATGGAGCTCGGCTTTTCTGTCTGAACTAGTGTGTACTGGTTAATTATGACTCACGACGAGGCGGGCTGTGCCCCCATCACTGCGGTTGTATGTGGGGGACGCTCCGTCTGAGTAACACTGGGCCTCACTGGGCGGCTCCCTCAGCCCTCACTCAGTGACCGCCCCAAATGGTGAGTCTTAGAAGGAACAGAGAACGTGCGGCCTGACTCATCTTGGAGAGGGTAGGTAGGTGTCTGGTACGTCATTTGCAAGATTGAGTTCACAATGAATAGGTAGGAACTCTTGCTTAAAGACAAGGAAATGCTGGGCTGTTAAAGCTGCCATGACATAAAACATTCTCCTCTGTGGTCTTTTTCTCTGCACGTGTCGCAGCGGCCTTACCTGCTGTTTAATAATGCACTTCCTCAGGGACTAGGGATGGGGGTCAGCATGCGCCCTCTCAGGCTCCCAGGGGCCCGGCCCGGCCCTGAGATGCCCTGATGCACAGTTCCCAGGTGCCACCTCCCCACAGCTGCAGGACGGCTCGTAGGGTGGGGAGGGAGCATTGGGATCATTTCTTCCTGAGGCCCGACTCCCACTTTTCCAAACCATATCAGTGGGTGGCCCCAAGGGGTTGCAACCTTCACATATTCTGTGCCAAGGTCACAAGTGTGTAAGAGGATTGCCTCCTGACCCCCAAGCTCTGGGTAAACACGCCCAGCCCTGGGCAAGCTGGCCTGTGCCACACCCCATCCCACGGTGAGACAGGATGCCCGTGTGTGACCCAGACAGTCCCTCCCTGTGCCTAAGCCCAGGCCCCCAGACCCCCAAGGGTCAGTTTGGGAAAGCAGAGGAAGGAAGCCATTGGGCATGTGGAAGGAGGGGGAGGCCAGATGAGCTAGAGTGCCAGGGACCCAAGAACCAAAAAGCTTTCCTCGGGAAGGTGGGGAGAGAGCAAGGGATGGGCTGGAGGTGAGCCACGCGTATACTTCAAGATGAAATGAGTAAGAATTTCAAGGCTGGCCACGGATCTGTAAACTCCAAGCCAGAACCCTCTGACTGGTAGCCACCCTCTGAAAATGCACGGATCACATGCCCTTGAAGTGGGCCTGGTTCAGGTGTGCTCTGCTCTCTTGGCCAAACTCAGCAAGGACACCCTGGACCATGAGATGGAGCTAGGCAGATCTGCCCTCACAGTCTGGGAAATGTTAGTCATGCAGAATACAGTTTACAAGTCCATGTTCTCACATACCAAGCAGCTGTACACGGTGACATTTTGATCTGATCTTCATCTGCCTGAATTCCCTCTTGTTCTTGCTCACTCTCTCTCTCAATGATGAACTCCCGGTGTCCTCATGAGGACAGGGTATCTACCGGGAGCAGTTTGTTCTCTGCTACTCCAGTGGCATACATTGTACCTGGGAAGGTCCCCAGTGTAGGGACATTTGCCTCCTCTGGTCCTGGTTGCCTATGACTGGGAAGGCCGGTTTGTCTATTCTCAGGTTTGGTCAGTTTTCACACCAAGCTGTATCCTTCATCTTAGCCTTTCTCAGTAAGTGAATCATTATTTTGATGCTACTCATTTTCCTTATTTAACAATTAATTCACAGTTGGCCAAAGGAAATTGAAGCTATTTATTGTCTCTAACAAAGAAACAATGCATATGGGTTGTGTATTCTACATATTTTATTTTGTTCGGTTTTGTTTTCTCGCATGTACCTTTATCTACATAGCTCTTATCTCAGATCTTCTTCATTATATGAGTGTACACTATCCATCTGCCCATATTTAAGACATTGTGTAGATCAGAAGATATTAATTGGTCAAAATTTATTTCTTCTCAGTCTTATTATCTGCCTAAAACTATTGAATTTCTCTATACTTTAGATTGTCTTCTTTGAAGAGTTTATTTTTCCATGTTTACAATAGTTGCAAACAGCTGGTTATGCAAATTATTACAAAATTATCTTACTTATCTTACAAAAGAAGGAAGATTTAATAGAATAGATAAAAGAGTTGGAGAAGATCTCAAATACCAAGACAATCAGAAGGGATGGGTAGGTTGTATACTGCACAACCGTTGGGATGGCATTCTCCATATGATTATCATAGCTGTGCATTTGTTATGGAAATTTTGTGCTTTTTTTTTTTTCTTTCTTTTTTTTCTAATTAAAAAAAGTTTTTGTGTTGTCAAGCAGTGGGCTGTGAATCATATGTAAAGCCAATTCAAATAAGAATTGGGAGGCTTAAGCCATTTAGCAATGTTAAAAGATAAAATTAATTAGGATAAAAATGGTATAAATATCAAGGAATTAAGATAACTATCTTGAATAAAATAAACTTAAAAATTTGACCCTTTGAAGTTAATTATGTTAAAGTTAAATTTTAATTTCAGGCCCCCAAATTTATCACATAATTATATATATAAGAGATAGTATCACTATATATAGTGTTTGTTATTAAGAATAACCACATAGCTTGAAAATAAAACCTGAATGTGGCTTACTCTAAGAGATAATAAACTTATTATTGTAATGTTACTTCTATTTTTTTCAAGATAAAGCCGCCACGAAAGCTTTTGTTCCATTATTGATGTGATATTGAATTTATATTTTTGGTATCTTAGCTTGAATTAATAATTTGTTTGAATTGTTTATCATCAGCTGAAGATTTACTAAATCTTATCTCCAGTTTTATCTCTTATGACTTAACTCCAACCTACCTCCAAGCACCACTATGCCTCATAGGTTAGTCCTCTGCAAAAAGCCTCTCTGCTCATGGTTTCTGGAACAAACCACACTGAATCAGGAGTCAGCCCTGAGCCATGTTCTTGCTTATACTTGAAATATTTTGTCTCGCACAGTGGCTTTCATTCATCATCCTTAGGCTTCACTTGCTCTGTGAAACCTGTGACACTGTGACAGCCGTAACCTCTCCCTTTGAACCAACAAAGACAGAGAGGTGTTCAGGGCAGTATCTGCCATTGGCAAGTACTGTTTACATTATGTACCAACTTGCTTTGCAAATATTTGTTTGGATGCCTTTCCTACAAATCTGTGAGCATCTAAAGCAGGGGTATCCAGCCTTTTGTCTTTTTGTCTTGGGCCACAAAGAAAATACACTAACACTAATGATAGCTGATGAACTAAAAACAAAACAAAACAAAAAACAAACAAACCCAAAAAACTCATGTTTTAAGAAAGTTCTCAAAATTAGTGTTGGTCCACATTCAAAGCAGACTTGGGCCTCATGTGGCCTGTGAACCATGGGTTATACAAGCTTGATCTAGAGTAAAGAAACTGTGTATATACATACTTAGGTGCCCATAAATATATTAATGGACCGCTAAGAAAAAAGAACATGCAATAAAAATCCTACTCTTTCCTCTTAGTGGATCAGATTTGGCTCAGGAAATGGAGGCACCTGCTCGGCTGCTCTGTACACTTCCTGCCACTTCCTTAGCAGGTCTTCAGATACTAGATGTAAGATTGCAAGAGACTGAATCCTCTTGCAGGATTCCCTGTAATGAGAAGGCTGAGAGACTCCAGGAAAACAGATATCCCTAAAAGCATGAAGTAAGAATGTGCTGCTTCTTCAAATGGGATGAAAACTTGATTTCCAGGCTACTCACAGATGACATCCTTAACAGACCACAAAAGAGCTTTGTTCCTCTCTTTACAAATAATTGTCAGTGTGTTTCTACATCCTGCTTTGTATAAACAACACAAGATCTTATCAATTTGATATTTTCAACAATCAAAAAGAAAATCACAATATACATTATTTATACCTTAACTTCTTCCCAGAAAATTTTATGAAGATTTTTTTTTTCTTTTGCTTTTAGTTGAATTCAAGAAGAGATAATTTTTTCCATCTGTGAAAGTTTGTCTTTTGTTATTTCAACACAGTTCTGTCTGAGAATTTCAAAATGCATAGCCAATTATTCTCCAAAAAGAAGAGAGGTAAAACAGTGTACCTAAAATTAGAAACACCCATCAGCTTAGGGCAGGATCTGGGAGATAAAATCTCTATGGCCTGGAGGCAAAAGAAGTTTTAGGAATGGGTTAAAGTCAGTCTGTACTCAATGTCCAAGAAAAGTTTTTACAAGATAAGGAAAGAGAAGAAACTTTTAGGATTTTATAGCAGATGCTACTGGAGGCTTCTAAAATTGGAATGAAGAGAACAAGATAGGAGATTTCAACTAGTTTTACTAGTCACATAGGCAGGTAGTGAACTGCATTATCAGTTGAAATGTAGGAGACCGCAAACAGTGGTGGGAGTTCAGCACAAAGTTTCCAGGGTAAATGTGAAAGCAAATGTTAGAGAAAAAAAAAAAAAATAGGGCTAAAATTGAGGAAGAAAACAGGCATTAGTCAATTCAATAGAGCAATAACACAGGTATAGAAATCAAAGTAGAATTCAATTTATTTAAAGCATTAGTTTACTGGATATAGGATGATGATATAGAACCAAACTGAGTAAAGTTTAGAAAAACAGCAAGACTAATTTATGAACAGTGAGGGATAAGATAGGGATGGGGAATTGAAGAAACAGTTTAAATATCTTCCACCAGAGGTTGGCATTTTCTCTAGAGCTTGATGTCCAGGCTGAAACTTTCAGGCATATAAGACTTGGTTTGTGAAAAGAGAGGTGGAAGAAGACTATAAAGGAGAAATCAAAATTTAGCATTAAGTTAGATATGACATCTGACCTTTTCAGGTTGATTGAAAGTAGTGATACTGAATCCTTGAGGAACATCTGAATAATCTATGTAAATTGTTAGAATTAAACTCAAAATAGATTGGACAGATTGAAATTTATTGGCTTAATATATGTGGATGAAGGATGTGAAACAGAACTACAGAGAATGATGGCTCTAGTTGGTATTCAAGAACAGACAGGGAAGCTGGGATGACTCAGTGGGTTAAATGCTCGCTTTGCAGCCCCAGAGACCGAGCATCGAATCCTGAGCCCAGCCCATGCAGACCCATATGCTGAACTGGGGTGTGCCCCCAGTTCAATTCTTGCCAGGTTCTATGAGGGAAGTTCCCAACCCAGTTCCTGCCCTGTGCAGTCCTGCGCCCACCTGTGGAGTGAAACTAATTATATGGAAAACTAATTCTGTCAACTATGGAGACTGCTCTGGGCCTTCCCCCTTCTCTCTGTCTCTCTCTGTCTGTCTCTCTGTCAAAAAACAGTAAAAATAAAAATTAAAAAAAAAAAAGAGCAAAGACAGCCCATGATTTAACACTTTCGAGATGTGATTCCTCCATCCACATTGAATGTACTCTTTTGTCTCTTTGTCAGCTTGCATCTCTCAGTGTAGTTAAGCTTCCACTTCTTGAACCTTACATATACATCCAAACTTCTTCTATCAGTGGAAAACTTACTCTGTCATGTTTTGGTTTAAAATATTCACAAAAGACCTTGAGTCAAACTTGAGTCAGTTGATGGTTCTTTACTTTGGAGAGAGAGACAGGGTATAGATGCTATAGATTGAAATACATCCCTCCCATCCCCCCTGCATTCAAAAGTTCTAACACTCAGAATGTGACCATAGTTGGAAATAAGGCCTTGAAAAAGGTAATTAAGTTAAACTGAGGTCACTAGTGTGGGTCAAAATAAAATATATGACTAATGTCCTTGTAAGAAGGAGAAATTTGGCCATAGATATGTAGAGAGAAGGGCATATCGGGGTATAGGAAGAAATCAGCCATCTACAAGCCCAGGAAAGAGGCCTCAGGAGAAACCAATCCTGCTGACACCTTGACCGAGGACTTCAAACCTCCAGAACTGTGAGAAAATAGATTTTTTTTTAAGTCAGCCTGTGGTGTTGGTAGGTAGCCCTAGTAAACTAATACAAACACAGAGCCACAACCCTTACTGAGCTTCATTCACATCCTTAGCCATAGCTTTTGCTATCAGTGTAGGACATACTCTGTCATGTTCTGGTTTGAAATATCCTGGAAAAGGCCAAACTCAAGTTACTTAATAATTCTTGGACTAGTTTGGAGAGAGAGGCTGGGTGCAGTTTGAGTTGCCTCTGCCCTAACTAGTCAACTGTGGCTGAAGAGCTGAGGTCAAAGGAGAAGTCAGCTCCCATTGTGTCAACAGGATTGTGTCCATGGAATAGGTTTGAAGAGATATAATGCTGTTTCAAAAATAATGTTTTGAAGGTGGAGAGAGTGAGAGAGCAGGAGAGAGAGAGAGAGAGAAACTAAAGAAAGGAAAAAAGAGAGAAAAAAGGAGGAAGGAAGAAAGGAAGGAGGGAAGAAAGGGGAGAAGGAAGAAAGGAAGGAAGGAAGGAAGGAAGGAAGGAAGGAAGGAAGGAAGGAAGGAAAGGGGAAGTAAGAAAGGAAGGGGGAAGGGAGAAAGGAAAATAATGCAGGAGGTTTATCAAAATTCTAAGACTCACCACTGGAAGTTCTGATTCTTTACACAAATGCATCCATCTGTTTTAGAAAGGTTTATAGGTAGTTTTGATAATAAACTAGGATAGGAATCACTGGTTTACAATCAAGATGGAGAGTGTTCTATAGGATGTTTTGACTGACAAAGCTGCCTTTATTATTGTTCCTCTTCATTTGTTGTGAACAGTCAAGGATAAACTAATTGTAGGTTAGCAGTAGTAGATTAGTTCCCAAATCAAGAAGGGGTATATGATTAAGCTTCACAGAGAACCACTTAAGACACTTCAGAGATGTGCTCTAAATACTTGGTGTTGAGATTTGCAGAAGCATCTGGATGTTTCATTTAAATTTGGTACTATCTGACATCCACCTTGACAGGATTCTAAGGGAATGTATATTTGATCAAATAGCATAAGAAAAAGAAAATAACTAAACATAGGCCACAAAAAGGAACATTTTTTTTTTTAGCATGCAGTTTATAAACATAGATTGGGATAAAGCACCAATTAATGAATAAAAATCCTGAAATTATTGCTAAAATTTAAATTAAAATTGCTGGGTTAGACACCCTGGTCATTTTACAGCTTCATAATAGATGAAATGAATTTCTGGACAGCTTCACACAGAACAATATACGTACAAATATTTGTTAGTAAAAAAAAGTGTCTAATTTTTGATGGAACTATTTTCACCTATTTTGGTCAAGGATATTTTTTATTTTCCTCTTATGCAGAGCTTAATCATTCATTTTATTTCTTCCATTTTACTTATGAATATTTTAGATGTTTGTAATGGAAAAACATTAAGGACTTAAACATTGAGAGCAAAGTAAATGAAAATAACTTCATTAGCATAAATAATGAGATAGTTATACAAAATGCTAAATGGTGTATAATTTCTGCATTTTGAGTAATAAACATGACCATAGCTATAAAGACCTAAATTACCCAAAGCACACCTTGGTGGGATTACAGGTTTCTGTGGTTCTGTTTCAAGACATCTGAAGTGAACTTCCCTGCTAGCAAAGAAATCAGGATCAAGTTTATTTACCTGCCTTCCCTGGATTTTGCACAATGCCATCATATCTTAGAGGCTTAATAAATAATGGATTCAATTAATAATTCACAAGTGAATCAATGAATGATGAATGAATGAATATCTTGAGCAATTTGGAAGCATCACATGGGATGATGAAGCCTTAGGCAGTAATCCCGAAGTCATAAGAGCAAGGAGATATTTCAGCTTCACGTTAGAAGAATACTGACTGTCAGAGGACTGAACAGCTGGCTGAACCAACGTTTTTGAAGAATCTCATTAGAAATTCTAGTGCAAGCATGAATGAGAAATTGGAATAATGGGCTCCTGGCCATGTATAAAGTAAACCTCAAGAGAGTGTGCTCAAGTATGTTCATCCAGAATCTAACTGTCTTGTTCACCAGGCTTTGGCTGGATCTTTAGGTGAGGCCTGTCCCTTTAAAGAGTGAAAGCAGTCATCGTAGGTCATTGGCGTGCTCTGGCTTCCTATCATGGCTCAACTGTAATAAAGTAACATCAAAGTCTATAGAGATTTTGCATATGTTGAGGTATCAATTTGAAGTGACAGCCCTTTGAGTTGCTGCGCATCTATACAGCACTTAGGTTAAGGGTCTAGCCCCTTGAGAGTTGACATCTCCATAGGACCTTGTTTTCCCACTTCCATAAACACAGAGAACATATTATTTGCTTCAGCTGTCAATGAGCAACCTTGGACCTTGCATTAACAATAATAATGAAAGCATTTAATTATTGAGCTCTCACTACATGCCAATCACAAATCTGAATTATGAGGTAGATATTGATAGTAGCTAGAGTAACACTGGGCTGGGGGAGTCAAGAGAATGTGCATAATTCAGTTTCTTAAAGACCAAGAATTTTTTCTCTCTTTAATGCATCACATGAGTTTCAACCCCACGCTAGCCAGTGCTTGTCACATATAAGCTGAAATCTGTCTTCTCTGTATAACACTCTGTGCTCGTTTATCGGCCCTGGAAAAACTTAACTCATCACCTCTGCATCTCAATGAAAAGGCAGGTTTCTTCACTAGGGAAGCACCATCAGAATGAGGAGAAAAAAGGTACAATATTTTCTTTTTCTAAAATCCAAACTCAAGGGAAAAAGGGGTGGGGGGTGAAGAAGAGGAAGAGAAAAATATAACACAATTTCTGACAATCATGTTAATAACACTGGCAAAAATCAAGAACCAATGTACTTTTTAGTATATATTATTTACTTAGTAAATGGAAAAAAAAAGTTATATAAATGAAACAAATATGTATGGACAATTGGGAAGGGCAGACAAATTAGTGACTACGATAAAATAATTTTAGTTGGATGAAAATGCTCAGTGCTACATTCTTGTAGACATTCAAGGCAGCATTCCCCTATTAAGAAAAGAGTCTAATTGAAAAGCTACATAAAATTTCTCAAACAATAAAATTTCCCACTTTCAATATGCTATTTCAGTATCACCAGAACTGTCCTAATTTATATCATGAAAACTAGAATCTACACCCTACATAATCTGGTTTTATTTCTATAATTTTAAACAAATTCCTTTAGAGTAAAGTCTATTTTGTCAAACAGCTGAGGACTTTGTTCCTAACTCATACGTTGAGATGGGAACTTTGAAAGTCTACATTGGATAGCCTCTGAACAGCTACATAATATTCCAAAATAAAATATATGTGGAACAACACACTACAAAATTAGAACAATATGGAGACATTTCTAAACTACATAATAGTTCAAGAAAGAATAAAGGGGGGGCGGGGGCATGTTCACACACCTCCCATTCTATGTATTTTAGTGTCAAAAGTTATTTCCCCCATCTTGTATCTGTCCTTTCAAAGAACAATAAAACATGTAGTATCAGACTCTGGGGGACTTGGGGAATCTGAAGTGTCTCTTAGTTCTACAATGTACTATTGTGATTGCTGTTAGTAGCACTGTCTTCTTTTGCAGCAATTAAGGTGCTAGTGGACCAGTTCCAAGGAATCATGGCATAGGAATAGCTGTCTGGCAATTTGTCAGGAAGTTTGAAAGAGTGACCTTTAGCAACTTCTAAACAGATCCTGAAAATCAACACTGTATTTCAGTATTAAATTTAGGGTTTTGAACCATTACATTTGGGTAAACCTTTCCTACCTTAACTTTAGGAGGTTAAGGTTTAGGAGGGGAAAAAAAGGTGAAAGAGAATTTTACACCCAAAGCAGAACGCATATTTGGGGAAATAGTAAGAGGATATCAAGTCAAATGTTATGCCCATTACTGCCGTTCCCAAGTGAAAAACAAATGTGTTTCCATGGTTTCAAAATAACTGGTTGAAAATAAGCAAATAATTTTCTTTGCAGATAAGCAGGTAAAATCATTTAAACTAAATTTTACTCCTCCAGCACTTTCAGCATTGTGCTGGCAAATAGAGAACAAAAGTAGAGAGGAAGAAATTAAAATAATGAAATTCAAGGTGTATACAACAAAGTAATGAATTAATGACATTAGAAACTAGAAAGAAAGAAAAAAAAAAGACAGAAGTTAAGAGTGCCTGAGAAAGGAAGAGAGTCAGCGTCAGGAAAAAAAGAGGCATAAAATTAGGGCTCCTAATAATAAGTTAAGAGAAGGTTCTGTCTTACAGATGTGTTTTTATTGTTTTTGACAGAAAGAGAGACAAAGACAGAGACAGAGACAGACAGAGAGAAGGGGAAGAGCCCAGAGCAGTCTCCATAGTTGCATGACATTCGTTTTTTACAGTTTCATTAAACAAGTGGGCACAGGGCTGTGCAGGGCAGGAATTAGGCTGGGGGGCTCCTGAATGGTAGGCACACCCCTGCAAACCCGGGACCTCCCACATGCACAACGCACCCCAGTTCAGCATACGGGTCAGCGCAGGCCAGAATTCTATCCTTGGATTTTAGGGCTACAAGACGAGGGCTCAGCCTGATAAGCCACACCAGCATCCCCAAGAGGGGACCTTTCAGTGCATTTATAATATATAGTCACATGTTCAATAAAGTGAAAATTAACTGATAATGACAACCTTGAATTCTTTCATAGGAAGATACTGTGTCTGACAGATAGAGTGATCCAAGGCAGGATCAAAGTTAAACTGGATGAAAAGGAGAAGGTGAAAAAGGTTAGAAAGAAGATCTCTAGGTAAATGTAGCAAGTGGCATATGTGCTGCCTACAAAATGAGGATGGATAAAGATGAATAGTGAGCAGATATTCTGCCGGTGCTTTTTAGGAGACACAGTTTTGCTTTATTTATCTTGACTGCCACAAAGAAGTGAGTCTTGGGCACACAGAGACACATCCAACATGGTGAGAGGAAGCATCTGCTTTCAGAAATAACTCCACTCACATTAGAGAAGCATATTATCTACATACAGTTGATGGATTGAGATTGCGAGGTAATTATGTCTCTTGATGTTAATTTGTACCTTTTATATGACACCAATTGTACTTTTGTGCTTTCCTTGATTCTTTTGGACAAATCTCTTCTCACAATTAAAAACAATCTCAGATACTTACATGGTGCTGATGTATCATACATAGAGCTATGTCTATAAAAGCCATCGAAGGGCATCATTAGCAGATTCTGAAATGATTACTCTGCAGAAGTGGGCAATCAGTTAAAAATGGATAACATCCTAAATCTATAAAATGATTGTCACCCAGAGCCTGCAGAATATAGATGATTGGAAAAGCAGAAAAGGGTTTTAAACCATGTAGTAAAAAGCACAGCTTGCAAAAAGCTTTCCCCTATATCATCTTAGTCTAAACAGGAATAAAAATATACCAGGAAAAAAAAACAGTGAATTTGGAGATATTCATAATGCAGGCATATCCATTATCAAGTTATAAAGTTTATTAATTATTTTAAGCCTCATTTAAAATGCAATCTTGAAAAAAAATGTTTAATTATAAAAATAAATCATGTGTGTGTTTGCATTATGGTTTACAAGGCATTCATATTAAATGTATTTTATTTACTACTTTGCACTATGTCAAATAAAAATGATTATCTTTAATATGCTTGGGTTGAGAAAACTGAAATAGCAATTGATCAAGAGTCATCTAAAATGTGTAGCTAAAAAGGTAGAGGAGTTGGAATTCAACCCAAGTTTCTCTAAGTTCATACATTAAGTTGAACAAGAAAAAATAAAATAAAATTGAGTGCCTACCACAGGCAAGGTACAATAGTGTGCCCAGGAGATAACGTTATGATGGAATTGACAAAGTCTTTTCCCTGATGAAAAGCATGTCTCAGCAAGCAACTAATCATAATCAAACAGTTATTTAACAATAATTTTAAAAATTACCATAATAGACAAGAGCAAAAAAACAGTGTTACATCAAGGGACCCACCTTAATTGATTAAGGTGAAGAAAAGCTTCCTTGAGAAAGTAAACTAAGGTGAGAAGTTCTTAAGAAGAAAATTAATGGCTGTTGGGACAGAAGAGATAGCGTAAAGGAAGACCCTGAAGCCAGCATAAATATAGCATATGTAAGAATGTAAGACAGTTCATGTCTAAGGAACAAAGAGAGAAGGAAATCGTTGGTCTCAGCTGATGTAGGCCTGCCGGGTACTGTTGTCTCTTATCCTAAGGGCGACATACAGCCAATGAAAGAGTTTACTCAAGGAAGTGATAGAGTAGTAAGATCACATTTGGATACAAAACAGACAACAGAGTAAAATAAAAATAAAGAGAGACTCAATACAAAAAAAAAAATGACCAGACAATCTAAACAGACACCTCATCAGAGAAGAGTATACATGGTACGTAGCAAATGAAAGTATGGTCAACATTAAAAGTCATCAGAAAATTTAAAACTATAAGGCAATACTACTAAGCATCTATTAGAACACCCCAAATCCAAAACGTTGATACCACCCAACGCTGACAAGGACATGGGACAACAGGAACTCTCATTCATTGCTGATGGAAGGTAAAATGATATAGTCAAGTTGGTAGACAGTTTGGCAGTTTCTTACAAAACTAAACATACTCTTACCATAAGATTCAGCACTCATACTACTTAGTATTTACTCCAACGATCTGAAAAATTATGTCTGCATAAAAACTTGCATGTGCAAGTTTATAGCAGCTTTATTTATAATTACCCAAACCTAGAATCACCAAAGATACCCTTCAGGAGGTAAACGGATAAATAAACTGTAGTATATACAGACAATAGGCTATTATTCAATGCTAAAACAAAATGAAGCTACCAAGCCATGAAAAGATGTGAAAGAACCTTAAGTGCCTATTAGTAAGTGAAAGAAGCCAGTCTAAAAAGGCGACATTTTGTGTGCTTCCAAGTATATGATATAATGGGAAAGGCAAAACTAAAGAGAAATGAAAAATCAAAAGGGGAGGAACACTTAGAAAGCTCGGATAGCAGCCTAGTCAGAAATGATAGTGGCCTTAAACACTGTGCTTACCTGGGGGAGTAAATGATCTAAAAACACTGCTCAAATAAGCAACGCAAATAATTTGAAAAACAAACTTTCTAACTTGAAAAACAATTGTAAGTTATTACCTGCTTTAAAACCTTCCCTGCTTCCTGATAGAACCATGCCCACATTTTGCCGTGAATACTTCACCCAACTTTCTTTAGTCACAGCTCCACTTTTTCTCCTCCATCTTTCTCTTCCCAAAGATATCACCCTTCAGCTACAAGTCCCCTGTTCTCTGTGCACACTGATACACTAGTGACCCTGTATAATTTTGCATGCCCTTGCTTCTGCCTACAATGCTTGCTCCATCTGGTGAACTCTTCCAATATGAATCAATTCAAATATCACTATTTTGTCAAAAATTTGAAGGCTTCCTCCCACCAATATATTTTCTCCATTCCTAGAACTCCCGTGGTCTTACATTCATGATTGCACGTACACTACTGAATTATAATTAGGTTTCTTTTATACCTGTTTTTTTCTACCAATTTTTGCCTCCCTAAGGGCAAGGATATTTTTGACTTACTTTCTACTCTCAGGAACTATGTTCTATGCTCTGTAGTTGCTCATATGTCTTTAATAAAGTTGAATTAGTAGATTATTATCTCCTTAGCAAACACATGGAAAAATGGCTTAGAAATCCAAGTGAGCAGGGTTTTCTATGGATCCGGTTTATAAATAGGATTTCTTATACTATAGTTTTAATACTCCAGCTGTGACTTTCGAATAAGCTTTCTAAGAAAAACTGCTTGTTGCTGTAGGTATAGTAGCCGAGAGGGTCTCACATTGCTCCTCTATTATACAATAAAACATTTTGTTAATGTGCTATAAAGCAATGTAAGATCTGCTGTAAGTGGTTGCATATATCAGTATGTGTTAGTACAATTATAAAGGCTGATAAACTACAGCCCATCGGTCAACTCTGGACTATTGCTTTTTCTTTTTATGAATAAAGTTTTATTGAAACACAGCCACATGTTAAAAAAATACATTGCTTACGGGTTTTGTGTTTTGTCTATGGCTTTTGCGTTACAGGATCTGAACTGAGTTGTTGTGACAGAGACTGGGCTGTAAAGCTGAACTATTTACTATTGGGTCATTTACAGAAAAAGTGTTTCTTCTGAAATAATTTTACCTGAATTTCAATTCTGCTCTATCACTGACTATACAAGTGATCTAGAGCAAAGGTTTTGACCTTTCAATTTTTTAGTTACTCATCTAAAAATGGGGATAATAATAAAATCTACTTCACAGAGTTACTTTAAAAAGGCAAATAATAAAGTTCTTGCAAGGCATATATTTAAGTGGTCAAAAAATGTTATCCATTAATACAGATGGTACTATTTTAGTATTTTATTTTTCTTAACATAATAAAAAGATGGTCTAGAATGGCAGAGTTAGGGGTCTTTGTAATACAATTAAAATGTTCAGCATAATGTCTGCTACATGGAAATATTTTAAAGGTGTAAATATAGTCAAAATACAAATAATTTTACTAGCAATCAATGATTGATTCATGTAAATTTATTGACCCTTCTTCAACCTATTTATATATTCAGCCTATACCAACTGTGAACACATTAATTTATATATGTTTATTATTATCACAATTTGAGAGTGGCATCATATTAGCATGGAATCTTATAAAAACATCTTGATGCTAATTCTAGGTTACTTTCTTATATTTTCTGATAAGGAGGCAATTTATTTCGGGTCCTATTTGGTACTAAGTTCTGATATTCTCAACTGTGTTACCTGCCTATAAAGGAGGAGACATACAAGCTAGATGCACAACATACCGAAGTTTGGGAGATTCTCTGGATGGAGAAAGACTTCACTCAGATACATAGCACTGAGTTAGGCTTTAGTGAAGTCCACACACTTTGTTATTACAAGCAGCTGAAAACGACTGACAGCTCAATCACCTCCCAATCCTAAAATCCCTTTAATCTTGAAACGATTAAAGAAAATTGGGGTGGTAGGAAGGATCCATGGGTCTAATACCCAAAGAGTTGCCTAAAACCAAGGCCAGTCACTCATGGAAGTGAAATGCAATTCCTCGTGTTAAACTTTATAATGCTTTCTCACATGGGGAACACTATAGCTTTTGCTCAGACTATTTCTCCCCCTGGAATTTTGTTTCTATAAATTGATAATTTTCTCATTGCCAAATGTTATTTTTTTTCACGGCCACTGCATCTGGGAAGCATTTCTTGAAAATCTCCCATTTTTCTACTTTAAAAGAATTCTACAATTTCTTCAGAAGGAATTCTACAATTTCCAAATAATAATTTCTGAATTGTTTTTTAATATATAAAACATAATATATTGACTACATATAATACATAATATATGTACATATATAAAAAATATGAAAATATATATACTGTATGTATGAATATATCTATATAAGTGTGTGTGTGTGTGCATGTGTGTGTGTTTGTGTGTGTGTGTGTGTGTGTGTGTGTGCTTTTATACTCCAAGTGTTCTACTGATGGGGAGGAGAGAAGATAGAAATTGGTCTTGATTCAAGTTCCAACAATTTAGCCTCTGGAAGTTCAAAAATCCATCCTCAAAACAGATGCTTGGTCTCATCTCCTTTGCAAATTTGATCATGTGCCAGTTCAGATTAAGAACCCAGCTTTAGTCACTTCCAACCACGTTCAATCCCACAGTGTGTTTGTGAGTTTTATTTATTTTTGATGATCTTGAGAGTCATGAAGAGAGTCCCTGTGGAGCACCACTCAGCCTTCTAAAGTCCTCATGTCTCTTTTAGCTCTGCTTTCCTTCCATCCCAGCCCCATTCTCTTCCTCCCCAATTGTCCCTGGAAAATTCACATTCTTTTTATTCTATTATTCAGAGCAACTTGTCTTATTCACTGTAGTTATTGTGAAACTACGAATTTACTAGCCAAGGTCTCAGCAAAACAAAGTACTCTTCATAGAAAAGGACTCAAGATGACTGTTGTCTTAGAACCTAGCACTCGTAGATAGAGAGGTAAATGCTTCCTACTCATCACAACATTCATGGTGCTACAATCACATAAATACTAATTTTCATTGTTAATGAATCAGCATGTCCTTCTTCACTAGCATAAAACCAACTCATCTGAAACTGTAGCTGTCAGTCTCTCAATGTTTGTTGATTTACTTTGACTCACAAAAATAAATGAATAAATGAAGAAACAAATTGCAAATTCCTCAAGGTCAGAACAGAGCTGTTGTGTATGGATTATCCCAACACATTGCTGGGCTCACGTGAGCTACTTTATAAACATTTGATGTGGCTGAATACAAAACTAAAGTTTGGGAGACTTTATTATTTGCATTACCAAACACATTTTTGCATATTTTGCAAACGTTTATAGATCAAATTAACTGTAAATGCCTTTGTACACTGTAGGATTTTGCTGAGCTCCTTAGTTATCATGATTAGTGATCACGTGTTTTGTTCTTTATGTTAAAGGGGATTTAAACAGAGTAACATCCTGTTGTCCTAAACATTATTAAATTTGTGCCTCTTGCTTTGAATTGTTTGCAATCTGAAATAATCCAATCTTAGATAAGTGTCAAATAATAAAAAAAGATAATTACACTTTTACAGGTTATATTTATGTTGTCTGAGTTAGAGGAGGGAGTTGAATTATTTTACAGAGAAAGAAGATAATACAGAAAGCCCAGAGGGATGGAAGACCAAGAGAAAGTGACCCCAGATTCAAATCCTTAGAAAAATGGCATTTTAAAGAAGGAGTCTGGTTACCCAAAGGATGGGTCTGGTTAACCATGAGATCACTATACTTAAGTAGAGGCTTTATTTTTTCCAACTGTTTTTATTTGGTTTCAATAAAACTATATTTGAAGTGAATCTTTAAATTGTGTTTCTATAAAATTAAAGCAAATTGTAGACAGAGTGGATTTTAAACTATGTAGCATTGCTTACTCTCAGTTTACACTGTCCAAGAGTTACATGAAGGACCTTGCTGGTGTGTGATAGGTCAGGGGCCATTGGTAGATGGGTGTAGAAAGACTAATGTTGATTGACACAGAGGTGGATATTCACTCTCATCAAGTGCACATTTCATTTCTGTTTAGAAATACTAGGCTCAAGTCATGTTTGTGTCAATCATTTCATAAAAAAAGCAAAAGCAGTTCAGCCATTTAGTTTTTTACCCCTTTACTGTGGTGAAAATCAAGGTTCAGTGGAAAGGAGATAGAAACAGAGGACTAAAGTGAGAGCAAAGTCTACAAATGATCTTCATTTTCTATTTCATGGCCCCCATGATGTGTGTTGACAATCATGACTCCATGCTATAACCCAGGCACTGTGCTACAAACTTGTTCATTTTTCTCTTTAAACCTTAGCACAATTCTTTGAAATGGGCCCTACTAGTATTCTTCCTCTTTATATAATGAGACTTTCATTGAGAAGTTATTTGTCTCAAATCATGCAACTAGAAAATAGCTTAGTAAAGATTCAAAGCCAGGTTTAATGATTGTTTGAAATGTCATTCAGATTTAAATGCTATATAGGAATATAAACAGGTGACCCATTGTTCATAATAGATTCAGAAAACAAAACAAAATAAAATAAGAGTAAGAATAGGCTATGCCTGAGAGGAGAAAAAAATAGGTAATGAAATTTTAAAGATTAATCGTGCTATTAAAGCAAACGGGTTACATACTGGCACTATCTCTATTAATCCTCACCATATTGGTATGAGTCCATTGTGTAATCACAAATTTATTGCTGAGGAAAATAAATGAGAGAGAAGTTAAAGAGCTGCACAAAATCACAAAAGTTTTAGCCTGTTGAGTAGGATTTAATCCAGAACTGCAAACCCCATGACACTGTGTATTGCCTTGGGGACATTTATGTTTATCATTAATAGTAAACCACATAAATAATATAAATACAGACTCTGCTAAAAGTGACTGAAATAGTGACTATGCCCAAGAATTTGTTGTTTAGGTATTTGGCATGATAACAGATAATAAGATGATAAGCAAAAAGATAATATTGTTATTGCTCTGAGGAAATAAATTTGTGTATATGTGTGTGTGTTTATGCAAAAATGGAAGGGAACAAAACCCAAAGTACAGATAAATAAAAATGTAAGAGAAAGGCAAGTACTGTCTAAAAGTATGGAAGAAGATGTTTATAGTGAGAAATGTTGGTTAGCAATTTTCAGAGTGAGACGCCTTGAGAGAAGATTGTCAGAGACACTGCTATGGCCCAAGAGAAGTGAATGTATTGTGAGAGCATTTGGTGAGTCTTAGTTTAAAATATAAACACCAAAATAGAAAAGAAGGAAGAAAGAAAGCAAGGGAGGGAGGTAAAGAAGGATGAAAGTGGGGAAGAAGGTAGAGGAATGAAAAATAAGCAACTATAGAGTAGCTTTAATGGCATGTCAGGGGATTTATAATTGATATGCTAGGCAATATATCAGCACAGTATAAGGTATTTATAATGATTATTTAACATATCTTTTAAGATCTTGGGAGATCAAGGTTCCTGCAGGTTTCCTTATAAATTCCATTCAGATTGTCTCAGGGAATAATGTAGTCACTTGAATTAAAAATGAATTTAAAAATCATAAGAAACAGATAATGATTAATCAGCACTAGAACATTTTGGATGGATTATCGAGTGGTCTCCTTCAGGGTTGGTGCTAATGATCTATAAGAGGGTGCATATAGCATGTTAATTAAATTTTTGATAACATTATGTGGAGAGAGGCTGGGACATAATTCAGATCAGAAAAATATCTGTTATAGAAATGACTGTGAGGAATTTAGGAACATGAAGGAAATAATAAAATGGTGTTCAGTGATACTAACTTTTAAGTAGTATATCATAAGATAGATTTTTTAAATACTCAAAATAGATGATATTAATAAAATAATAATTGGAACTGTCTTGGAACCTGAGTGCAAGGTGAATTATCTGTAGGATATACAAGAATGACCATGTCTTTATGACTCAGACAGGGTGTTGTGATGACCCATTCTTAGAAGAGAAATATTTGAAGAGAATACATGAAGGTTTACTGTTTGTGTTGGAAACTACTACAGGTAGTGAGGATGTCGATAGAAGAGGCTTATCACGTACGTTCTAGAGGCCTACTGTACAAGTGTATGCATAAATTCATTCCAGGCAGGTAAAGTGAGAGCACCAGTGTTCAGAATAATCTTTTTTGCTTAAAGAGAGAATTAGAGTCTGCTAGAAGGGCAACATATCATAAATATAACTGGGTTTCTATATTATGATAACTCGAGACCTAAAAAGGAGGGAAAAAAAAGCTAGGCTCATTTCTACCAATAAAGAAACTATAATGGAATACTTCTCCAAAATCCTTAAGAACACAAAATGGATCAGGCTAATTTTTAATTGAAAAAGCTTTCTTTTTTAACTACAGAATTATTTTTTACTTTCCTTTGCTACTTGTAACTGTAGTTGTGAATATTAAGCAATTTCTGTTTTTACATACAAAGATATAATACTTTATTATACACAATAACATTTCTTAGAAATCTTGAGTTATTCCAACACTGTAATTAAGAATTTAAGTTGAAGCCAAATCTGATCTAAAATTCTGGTTCACCAATTATTTATGTGACCTTGGGCAGGGGATCAAATATGTGCTGCTCAATGTTCCTATCTTTATCTACGTCAAAGATTCACAGATGGGAAATTCCATAAGAAAATGCATATAAATCATTAGTGTAATTTCTGGAGCAATGTAATATTTATATAGATTGTGCTTGCTAAATCAAAAAACATCAAATGTTATGGTTGGAAGAGATTGTAATGATTATAAATCTAACCTCTCCAATTTGTAAATGAGGAACTTAGAAAAGAAATGCCACCACTTCCTTAATATTATGGAGATAGTTAGTGAAAGAATAAATTCTGAGTTTAGGTGCCATGATTTCTTACCTAAGGGGGATGGTGCAGTTCCATCATGGTGTATGCCCCAGTGCTCTTTCTAGAAAATTTTAGAAAATTATTAAATGAATGATTTTTATTAGCATCTATGTGTTTCAATGGTCTTCTGTCCCATCCACTAGAAACAAACAGCTTAGTAGAATAATTAAATGTAGTATATACACTTAATCAGTGTCCAATAATCACGTTTAGTTTCCACAGGTAGAACATTCAGGTCTAGGAAGAAAAAGATGGGTTACGAACACATTTCTATGAGATGCTTTCACTATAGAACGCAGTAAGTGTTCTACTGAACTTGAAATTAAAACTGTATCTAAACATTTGGGTTCCGCTTTCCAAGGATCCTGCAGGTACAGAAAGGTATTTCTATCCTGGTGGGATCAATTGATGCTGAATGTCAGAAGAGACAATGTAGTTGTTGGATATGGAGCCACGAATGACTATTGGTTCTTCAAAGGGACTTTTTTTTTTTTTTTCTCTCATCAAAAGAGTCTACTTTTTCATTTCTTTAATCTGCGCTAGCCCTATGACTTTCTTTGATTAAAAGAAAGTTGTAGCAGTAATCTTATGGAAACTATAAGACTAGGCCTCACAGGACTTCAAAGCCTTACTCTTCCTCTCCTAGAACACTGCTGTGGATTCATCATGTGAAGAAGACTACTTTAGGTCACTGGAGGACTAGTCTCATGACATAGAAAAGCTTTCCAATAAAAGGTTGTCTGAATCAGGCAGCAATAGCCAGAGCCAAATACAAGACACATGACTGAGGCCATCTTAGACCATTCAGCCCCAGGTTAGCCACTAAAGGACTGTAGCCACGAGAGTGACCTAAGGGAAGACCAGCAGAAGAACCACCCCACTAAGCCCATTAAAATTTCTAACCCACAGAATCATAACCAAATCAAATTCTTGCTGCTTGAAATAAGTCTATAGCAATTTGTTATGCAGCAATCAATACTGCTATCATATAAATTATTGTGTCTTTTATGTTTACATATTATTCCCTTCCTCTATTCTCCAAATAGAATATATCATGAGGTTGGGATTTTTTTCCCCCCACACTTTTCTGTTTGTATAACTGCTAAGTTCTCAGAACCTAGCATAGTTCCTGGTACATAATAGGTGTGATAAATATTAATTAAATTAATAAATGTCTCGGTATGTACACAACCTAGCAGGGAGAGCAGAAATGCCTAGATGCTCTACAAAGTAGCTCATAATGTATGAATTTTGTTCTTTTTATGAACAATGGTTAGTAACAGAGTTGGGAACCTCCTTTGTCTTGCAAGTCAATGAAGTCAAGAAAGGTTTAGGGAACTTGCTCAAAATTTTCAGTGGTAAAATATCCACCTAAATTATTTCAGGATCATTTTGTTTTTAATTTAGACTCATTTGGGCTGTGGTTTATAGGATAATACCAAGCCTTTCCCACATTGTTTGAGCAACTATGCTAAATAAGTTTTAAATTAAATTAATCATCCAAGAAACTATACATCTTTAATCTGTCACTGAGTTGGAACATTTTATTTTAATTCACAAATCCTTAACTATTTGGATTAAATAGAATGAGAATATGCTCAACAGTTATATTTCCATTGATTAGAGATTCAGACTTTATCAGTTCCTGGAGAGAAACTAGAATTCTGGTAAATTTTCTAGGAATGTCTTAATTTGTTTTTCTTACACCTAGACAGATAAAGCATGCAAAGTTTGCAAAATTGTTCAGATTTTATCAGTAAGATTAGTCTCGTGAACTGAGATATGTTTACCTCAACAGATAATACCTTACTTTATTGAATTTTAGCTGCATTTAAATATTCATATAAACATATTTAACCAGTCACAGTTTACAAATAGTAGATGAGAGCTATGACCCAAGTAATTGACAGGATGATGGTAATGTAATAATGGCAAAATTGAGGCATGCACATTTCTATCAGTATCTTGTTATTTTAATCATTATAATTCCTGTTATATTTAGCACTGAAATTACATGTTGAAACTGTATTTCCTATAGAATATAATTTTCTCTTCCTTTCTTTTTATAGACACTTACAGCCAAGCCTGAGGTTTCAAGTCATTTAAATTACTCTTTTATTTCTCTAGATAGATTTTTGGCAAATCATGTATGTGCGATTAGTACCAAAGAGCGATTTTCCCTTAAAGAGAGTGTTTCCCCAGGCTCAAAAATATGTATGCAATATTTGTATTATAGAATCTGCAAAGAAGAAAAGGAAATATTCAATCTGGTAACTACATGTGGCCAGGAAAGGGGTGGAATGTAAATAGGAACAATGAGCCAATACTTAAAAACGTCCAACCATAGACTAAATTATTTTAAAGATTTATTTTATTGTTTTTGACATACACAGAGAGACAGAGAAGGGGGAGGGCCCAGAACAGTCTCCATAATTGTACGTTATCAGTTAATGACACGGTTTTGTTCCACACAGGTGGGTAGGGGCCACACAGGCTGGGAACTGGTCAGGGGCCTCCCGCATTGAAAGCACATCCCCTGGAGCCAGGGGCCCAACCAGGGGATGAAAACCAACTTGGGGGCCTCCTGCATGGGAAGTACACCACAGTTCAGCATATGGGTCTGTACAGGCTGGAGCCAGGATTTGATCCTTGGTCCCCATGGCTGCAAAGTGAGCGCTTAACCCACTGGGCCATCCCAGCTTCTCCATGGACTAAATTTTGAGGAAAAAAGTATGGCATTAGAAACTTGAATTACTGAAAGTCATTCAAAAGAGATAATGAAAGACTCTTCAGGCAAATCTTAAAACACGACTGAACACTTGAAAAAATTCCACATTGACAGTAAGTTATACTGGAAGAGAATATTATTGGTTTTTCCTTTCTGATGTTTTTGATTCCTCTAAAAGACAGGATGGGGTGGGGAAATAGAAGTAAAAAATGTAGGCAAAATAATCATTACAGTGATTTCTATTCATCCATTAATAAAGGCACATCGGCTTTAAAAATTTGTGTTAGTCTGTTTACTTTTAGAAATAAGTGAGTCATAAAAAATTAATCAAAGCTCAGTTGGGCAAAAGTCCGTATTTGATACCATTAACACTACTCTTTTGGCATGTAGCAACATATACTAATAACTCCTAAATAAGAGATTCTGTGTTTTTATACTGGCGATAGAAACAGCTGGAAAGGGCAAAAGACATAGGATTGGTTGCATGTTCCTTTGGTCTAATACAGTCTCTGTCCTCTTTACATAAAGAGTCATTTGTATTTTACATAAAATTGTCAGCTGAGTAGTCAATATATACAATTCCATCATGTTGCCAAAATATTGCTTTATTCAGGATTGTGTACATGGATGCAATCATTAGGAAAGTTCAATGAGAAGTAATATGAAAGCCAGGCACAGTGTTGGGTTTACCACTCCCTGGAAGACTCATTTGGATAGTTAAGTTCGAATTAAAGAGGAAAGTGAACTCTGTTTCTAACTACATATCACAAAACATTCGAGGGCTGTCCAGAAAAAATCAGTGGGTTCAGCACTCATCTTGCAGCTCTGGGGTCCAAGGATTGAATTCTGGCCCTGGCCTCTGCCCCATTCCCAGCTGGTGTAGACCCATATGCTGAACTGGGGCATGCTCCCAGTTCTGTTCTCCCCAGTGAGAGACCCTGGCCCAATTCCTGCCCTGTGCAGATCTGCCTCCACCTGTAGAATTAAACTATGTAGAAAACTAATGACACGCAATGGTGGAGACTGCTCTGGGCCCTTCCCTTTCTCTCTGTCTCTCTCTGTCAAAAACAATAAAAATAAATCTTTAATGAAATATGCTTGAATAGTTATATATGCTTGTATAATAACATTTTTATAAATAGCCCTGAGCATCAAATGATTTCACATGATTAACTGGTAGCATTAACAATAGTTTTAAAATAAACATACCTATAGATAAACACTTTTCTTAGGACAAGACCAAGTCCATTTGAAGTAAAAAAACAAAACAAAAAAATCTTGCCTTTCTTGATTAGGGAGGTTAATTCTCAGTTGGGAATTTAAATTACCTCACAACTTGGCTTCTTTATAATGAGATAATACTGTAAAATTGGCAAAGAAAACATTAAAAGTAAACCAGATTCAAATTAAATAAAAATTCTACAAAAATGTAGATTTTTAGTGAATGTAGCACTTAATTGATAAAAATAGCATAAACAATGACCAATACATATTAAGCACACATAAAATTCCAGGTACCGTATTCAGAGTTTTAAAGATATTACATGTTTTGTTTTGTTTTTCTTTTTCTCACAATAGTCCTATAAAGTGTCAGTATTAAGTCTATTTTACAAATACATTCACAGGGTTACCAAACTTTCTCAAGGCCACATAGCGGTCAGTGCTAGTACTACACTCTGAATTCTAGCTTTGCAGTTTACATAACTAATCGAATAATTCTGGTGTTTTTGCGTTAATTTATTATATTACACGTTTAGCCAATATTTATTGAGCAGTTACTCCTTCAGGGCTGAGCACTTAACAAACTTGAGGACATGGAGCCTGGCTACAAACCAGAAACAAAGGCAGCAACATCAACATGTTCCTATCTCAATTGCTGATGCTGATAAGCTGGAAGGGAGTGCCTGAAAAAGTGTGTTAGGATTGAGGTCAGAATGGAAAGAAACAATGGAGTAGGTGAATCAGCAACATCTATGCTGTGTGAAGGGACGTGGGCAGGGCAGCACAAGTCTCAGGTATTTGACTTCCTTCATCTAACCGGATAATGAAAGAACAGGAGAAAAGCTGAGAAGTCAGGGGTCCAAAAGGAGTTAGGTAAATGGATACATGAATATTTAGGATATTAAATCAGGATAGATGGATGTGAAGAGCAAGGGATAAAAACAAAGCACAGTGTGCAAAGCCAAGTCAAAGGTAAGCATAAGGGGAGGCATATCGTAGATTAGACGGTAGATAGCAGGGTGAAACCCACTACTACTCAGCTATTCCAGAGAATGGTTGAAACACAGTCAGAAAAATGTGTTCTCTCTAGGAGCTGAAGATGCAAAACCAAGTATTCTAGAGAGATAGTAAGTACACATCTTCCTTCACAAGAAAGAATATGGATGGTGTCTATTTCAGCTGCAGACTCAAGAGGCAGCAGTGGTCAACTTTCTTTTCTCCAGGGCTGCTTTTGAACCAAACCACCTGATGGTTGCATTTGTTTTGATGATGCACCATCCTCTTCTCTCTGGTAGATATCAGCGTTACCAGCTGTTAATCCCACTTGAGTATGAATAAATCCTGCCAGGGCTGGCTATGAGCAGGTGCATTTCCACTCACCTGGATCACACTAGAGTCTTGGAGAATGCCATTTGTGCAAACAGCCCTTATCCCACTTGGCGACTGGAGGGTTTAACACAAATTGTAGAACCTACAGCCTACAGTTTAAGACAAGTGGCCTGGAAGAGAGATAAGCACACACTTCTGAGATGTGTGTGGTAATTAGCTCCCCAGCGGCATCAAACATTTAATTCTAAATGATGAATTTTAATTTTATTTCAAAAGCCTTTTCAAGGGTAAGGTGTCCACCTCCTCAACACTTGCTCTTGCATTTAACATAAACGGCTACCTGCCAGTTAGACTCTGTTTCCCAATCATTTATAATCTAATATATGAAAATAAATATGTGCTTCAAGAGAAGGAATCTCTAATCTTCTGCATAGTGCTGGAACACTAATTCACTCTAAAGGGTGATTTGCGAACGGGAACACATTGATTTGTACATAAATGACAGTGTGTCTGTCAACTTAGCTAGCAAAGCATTGGACTCATCTTGCTGTGGGAGTTACACGGATTTCTAAGTGTTTAAGGGTGAAGTTTATGATCTAGAATACCAAGTCCACTGATATCTTGAGACAGAAGGACTAAGTTGGTCATCTTGGCAGAGGGAAAGTTAGTGGGAAGAAAGGAGAAATTACCAGTCTGCCCTTACTTCTTGGGCAGTGTTTTCTTGCACCACCACAAGACCCATGGGCCTGAGCACACTGTAGCATTTATTTTCCCCAGGGGAAAGGAATCAATCAGAAAGGAAGAGCTGACTTTGCACCTCAATGCAATGTGTTCTAAGGCTACTGTTTTATTCAATGGGCCACAGGGCTAAGCACACTCAATTATACCAAGGCCTTTGTTCTATTCATACTGTGGAGAAATACCTCAGGACTCCAAGAGGTTTGTATTCCGTAATGCAGTGCCTTCAAACACTTATTTTAGCCTTAGATACTATTATGGGTTGATGCGTGTTTCCCAAAAAGGTATGCTAAGTTTCTGACTCCCAGAACCTGTACTTGAGACTTTGCTTGAGGTAGGGTCTTTATAGATGTAGTCAAGTTATCATGAAGTCACACTGGGTTGGAGTGGGTCCTAATCTAATATAACTAGTAGTCTTATAAGAAAAATAAAATTTAGAAACATACAGATACACACAAAGGGGGGAGGGGGATGTCACATGATAATGAAGGCAGAGACTAACATACCACAGCTACAAGGCAAAGAGTACCTGGCACTCCCAGAAGATGAAAGAGTCAAGGAGGGATCCTTCCTTAGAGCCTTCAGAAGGACCAGGGACCTATGGAAACCTTTATTTTAGACTTCCAGTCTCCAGAAATAAGAGATATTAATAATTATATTTGTTGGGGTTTTTTAATTTAAATTTTATTTATTTGTTTATTTGTTTTGAGAGAAGAAGAGAGAGGGGGGAAGAGAGAGAGAGAGAGAAGGGGAGAGGACCCAGAGCAACCTACAGTTTTGCATCATTAGTTGTGACATGGTTTCATTCCACACAGGTGGATATGGGGCCGAGCAGGTTGGGAACTGAACTGAGGGCCTACTTCATAGGAGGCAAGAACCTCTGCTGCTGAGCCATATAGTGATTACCAGTTGCACCCCAGTTCAGCATATGGGTTTGCATGGGCACCAAGGTCAGGAATCAAACCCCAGACCTTGTGGTTGCAAGGAAAGCACTCAAATGCTCAGCCATCCCAACATCCCCAATTTCTATTGCTTTAAGGCACCCAGTTTGTATGACTTTGTTACAGTAGTCCTACAGGGAAAATGGATACAGTGTTCTCTATTCTATCCACACTCAGAACTCGGAAATGTTAAACAGGTACATGTGAAGTTGCTCTGCTCGAAGCTGAGATGGAAATTCACAAACCACTACCTCAAAGGCTCCTAGTTCACTGACCAGTATGAAACCTGAGGCCCCTCTGAGGGATGTTGAGCTCTCTCAATGGCACACATCAACACATGCCAAGCCTTTTAAAATGGTATTTTTACATGATTGCATATCATGAGTGTTCATCTAAAAGAATTTCCATAGACTGAAGACACTCATATAAGGAGAGTTCTGATCAAGCACCTTGATATCACGAGCTCCAAGAAGCCCTTAAACTCCTTCCACACCCCATTTGGTATCTCTCATCTTGACTGCTAGTTGTCATTTCCTTTTGATTTTTGGAATAATAGAAGTCCCTGAAATCATTTTTGGAGGAGGGTTGTTCACTTTTTAAAAAATGTGACTCATGTCCATAATAACCTCTGTGCTTCTTATAATGTTTGGAAATGGTTACATCAGCCAGATCATCGCAATAGCAAACCCATATGTACATTTAACTTAAAATATAAAAAATTAGGGGAAGCCAGGATGGCTCAGTGGGTTAAGCGCTCACTTTGCAGTGCTGGGGACCGAGGATCGAATCCCGGCCCTGGCCCGTGCGGACCCATATGCTGAACTGGGGAGTGCCCCCAGTTCAGTTCTCTCTCTGTCTCTGTATCTCTCTCTCTTTCTCTGTCAAAAACAAACAAAAAATATATTTTAAAAAATATTAAAAATTCAGTTAAGAAACTTTTAATAATAATCTACTACAATTATATCCTTTTTTTTCTTTCGTTTTTAATTTGTCAAGACTACAATAGATTGTGCTTGTGTATATCAAAGTAATTATTATCTAGCTGTCTCATTAGAGTCAGGACGTCTTCCAAAAAACTTTTTTGTCTGACAATCTGATAGTTTTAGAATATTCTATGTGTGAGAAAGTTATATATGTAAGTTCAAAAAATTAAATCTAATCAACTAATTTCAATTTATTTATATGTACTCTCCTGTTTGGGTGAATGCTGCATATGTATAAAGTAGTATTACTATTATATCTGCATCTTTTCACAAAATTGATGATATGATTTGTAAAACTGTCCAGCTCTTGAGTATTATTTATTTTGTGTCAAGTGTTGCTCTAAATGCTTTTACATATTTGAAATTACTTAACCTCAATAACAACTCAATGAGATAGGATGGTTATTATTCACATTTTGCCAATAAGAAAACCAGTGAAAGAGAATTTGAGGAAATTTCATGAAGTCACAGATAAACAGAACTTAGATTCACACCTGGTCTGGCTAACAGTCGGAATCCACAATCATCTTGTACAAGCTTTTAACAGAACGACATTCTATTAAATGATAACATTATAGAAAAAAAAAAAAAGAGACAAAATATAAATATAAAAGAATTCAACCATAAAGACCCACACATTTCTGGGCTTGAACTCCAAAATGGTTTTTTTTTGTTGTTGTTTTTTTTTTTAGTCTCTTCGGAGTAAACATATGAACAAACCCAAACCACTCAACTACAAAAATCTTAGAGACAATTTTTTAATTGAAAAGAATAGCAGCTTTTTGTAAAGCTTTTCCAAATACTGAATTTGAAAAGTAATACTTTAAATAACAAATATACTTAAAATTTGACCTGGCAATCAACTATAGGAGATTCATCTAACAGATAGACCACACACATACAGAGACAACTCATTTGCAAGGCTAATTGGGATTAATAGCCAAGGGCTGAAAATCACTCCCCAGTCTGTTATCAGGAATGAGTTAACTAGAGACTGTATATCCTATATAAAATGAATAAATAAGTGACCACATCAGAATATATAACATAACACACTTTGTAAAATATATTGAGAAATTAAGTAAATCTACTTGTACACGCCAGAAGATACACTGAAAGGGTACATTAAGAAGAAAAAAAAAAAAAGCAAAAATCTCTCACATGACACTTTGCAAATCCCTTTGGTTTTGCTTTGTAAAACATGACACAAATCTGACTACTTCCAACAACCTCCACTGCCACCGCTCTGACCCAAACCACCATTATCTGATGCCTGGATGATTATAATAGCCTCCGATCTTGAATCTTCAAACCATTTCAACATGGCAGCCAGAGTGATCCTCTTAAAAGGATTTGTCACTTCCCTGCTTGAAACCAAATCAATCTACATGATGACTTACAGAGCATTATATAATTTGGCTCCAAGTCACTGCCTTTATCTTACTCCCTACTAATCTCCCCCTACTTCCTTTAGCGGGCCCCATGATGTGTCTGAAAATAGAAACACTCAATTAACAAAAAAATGCACATAGTAAAGTTTTTCTTCAACAAAGAAACTATTAAACTGTCTATAAATGCTTTTATATTTAAATCTACATTGGTATTCATGAATATCCACATACCTGATATATACAAACACATGTGTATGTACATACATGCATATATATAAACAGAAATGTGATAATATCAAGCACAAAATAGTGCTATATTTTGCTTTTAGGTATGTATGAACTACTTTTTGTGCAGGAAAGAGACTGAAAAACATAAAAATAATTTTGAGAATAAAATGCAGTGGTTGGATAGGGAGAAATTCAGGATATAATTTACAATAAAATAAGAGACTTTTAACGTAATACAAATATTGCTAATTAATTTTCTCTCCCTCTTTCTCTCTCTCTCAGGGGAGGTTAAGAGCTAATGCTAAATGTTGACAATTAACTATCTAAACTTTTTTTCTTTCAAATATTTTCATAACTCCCAAGTGCTCTAAGCCACCAAGCTACCTTCAACTGTGTAGTAATATTGAGATGTAACTTCTCACCTCATATCTTCTTATGTGTGGAAATGATACTGAAACAAAATTTTAATCCATAGAATAATCATTTTAAATTCTGAATTTTTCTTTTGAGAAGTAAAATCACACATTTTTTTAAATAAAAACTTGAAAAGAATAATTTCTCTGAATTAACTGATGTGACTTAAAGTAAATTCTTCTTTTGCTTGCCAATGGTGGAAATAAACAAATGAGTAACAACAAGAAATTTAAAAATAACAGAACATGCTTGCTACACACATAGTTTGAAATTTTGATGAAAATTAGAAGTACAAGCAATCCCAGATAATAAAATTCATTCTGAAACATGTTTTAGTTCAGTATAGTTTAATCAAGGAAGCTTAAATATTTCATTTAAAAAGGTATGAGAATGAGATGGAAATAAGATTGGGATTGAAATGTGGTTCTAGAACAAATCAGCTCTAGGATCTCCCCAGGAGTCAGCTAGAAAACTGTCACACTAACTATCCCAGTGAAAATAACTCAGAGATTCCAATTCCATTTCTTTCTGATCTCTATGCCTCCAACTTCTAATTACTTAAGAGTAAACATTCTGCGTCAGCTCAGCTTTTTCAGTTGAGTCTCTCATGCTGTGAGTTGTTGCCCACTATTGCTCATGATCTAACCAGTTATTGCCAGGGAAGCAAGATGACTTGAACAATACTCCAAACTGTGGAATGAGCAAATTTTCTGAAAAAGGAGCATGGAAGAGATAAATACTCAGAAGCCTGTTTAACACACTGCAATCCAATATGTCTAATATATGTTTCTCACTGACTAAGAGAGAAGCAGGTAATAGGTGATTAATAAATAGTTGTAGAATAAAAATTAAATCCATGTGTGCTGGGCATATGTGCCCATCTTCTTATGACATCCATCTAAAACTGTTATTGCCCAACATAATCTAGTGTTAGTCGGCACTACAAGGTAATTGCCCCCATCTTGTTTCTGAATCCACACCTAATGCCTACAGTGCTATTCCATTGTATTCTTTCTAAAGTTGTCAGTCACAGAGAGTTTTACCGTACTTGTTATCCTTGAGTTCAGGGGTTAGCAAACTCCACGCAGTGGTCCAAATTCTTTCTACTGCCTGTTTTTATAAACAAAGATTTACTGGAATACAGCCATGCTCATTTGTTTGCGTATCATCTATGGCTGCTTTCAAAATACACTGACAGAGTTGAGTAGTTGAAACAGAGACGTTATGACCTACAAGCACAAAATGTTTATTATCTGACTTTTTAGATAAAAAGTATGCTGACTAGTGCTGTAGTTCATTCTTTCCATTTATTCAATAAATATTTAATGAGCACATACTACAAATTAAGCATTGGCTAAGGGCCAAAGATTTAGAAATAAACTAAAATGTTATTTGATAAATTACAAGTTAAAATTGTGTACAAACAATAAAAATAATAGACTGAGGGAGATTTGAGTGCTATAGATAAAAAGTGAGACATGATAAATCATTTGGGTATGCTTGGTGGTTGGAGTCATGGTTATTTCTCTTTCATCTAAGTGTGAAGCTAATCATGAAAAATATCCCCACTAAGGTGATATTTGAGTAGAAGTCTAAAAGAACTAAAGGAGAGATCAAAGTGGATATGTGCAAGAAATATGTTATAGGGGAGATAATAATTTTTTTTCCTAACAACAGAGGTCCAAAATTCATGAAATAAAACTGATAGAATTAATGGGAAAAATGAGAAATTCAAGATAATAGAGATCCAATTAATGCATAAAATTCCCCACAAATTAATGTGTGGAAGATCAACAGAACAGAAGAGCTGAACTTATTATTAAACACTATAAATAATACATATCATTCTACCCCATTGCAGTGGAATACACATTCTTCCTATGCATGCATGAAACATTCTCTAGGATAGATAATATGGTAAGTTATAAAGCAAGTTTCAATAAATTTAAACTGATAGAAATCATACAAAGTATATTCTCAACCACATGAAATTAGAAATCAGTAACAAAGATACTTCTAAAATTCACAAATATGCAGAAATGAACTAAAACATTGCTTTATAAACAATGGATCAAAAGATAGATCCAAAGACAAATTAGAAAATATTTTGAGATGGATGAAAATAAAGATTCAACATGTCAAAACTTACAGGATACAGATAAAGCAATGTTTAGATGGAAATTTAGAGCTGTATGCACCTAAATTAAAAAAGAATAAATCAATAATAACTTGACTATTGAAGGTGAAGCACAAAGCAAGCAGAAAGAAGAAAATAATAAAAACTAGCGCAGAACTGAATGAAATAGAAATTAGTAAAGTAATAGTGTAAATCAATGAACCAAAAGTTGGTACTTTGGAAAGATCAACAGAGTTTTCAAATCTTTAGCCTGGTCTTGACCAAGAGGGAAAAAAAAGAGAGAAAACTCAAATTATCAAACTAAAGAATAAAAGACAGAGCATTACCAATTCACAGAAATAAAAAAAAAATTTAAGAAAGTACTACTAACATCTGTATGACAACAAATGAGATAATTTATATAAAATAGATTAATTTCCTAGAAAGATACAAATAACCAAAACTTTCTGAAGAAATAGATCTGAGTACTCCTATAGCAAATAAAGAGCTCAAATCAGTAACTAAAAACTTTCCACATAGAAGAACACAGGCTACTTGGATTCACCGATGAATTCTACCAAACGTTCGAAGAATAAGTAACACCAACCTTTCATAAGAAGAAAAAGGAACAAGTTTCCTCTTCATTACCCCAACATAGAAACCAGGTAAAATATCAAAAGAAAAAAACCCTATAGACCAATATTTCTGTGGGTTTTTTTTTGTTGTTGTTGTTTCTTTTTTTTTAATTTATTTTTCCTCAGAATGCCTCAACAAAAACTAGCCAACAAAATCTAGTAACATGTGGAAAGATGAATACAACACAACCACCAAGTGAGTTTTACCTCAAGAAAACAGATTGGTTTTAAAAAACAAACAAAAAAAAGAAGATAGATTGATTTAAAAACCAAGGTAAATAATGAAGTCCTTACTCTTGTTCCGGCTATAAAAGAAACTTGGCTTTGAGAATCTGAAAACCAATGTAAAAAAAAAAAAATTTAAAAATTGTTTAAATAATTGTATTCCAAATTCATGGTGGTATGCTAATATTCTGTAAAATATTAATTATACCAGAAGCATCCACAATTGGAATCACTGTTTGGAAGGGTGACTGTAATCCAACATTATTCTTGAGAATCCAACAGCATTGTTTCTGTACTGAGATTGGGAAATAACTCTATTGTAATGGTGCTAAGACTTTCACTTTTTATAAGAATATATTTGACCCAGTTGGGATCAGGTGGGGGTGCGCAGGCTTCCAAGTTTTATATTTGACCCTTTGTCTGTAAGAACCAATATCAGGAATTGCAATATTTGGAAACGGGAAGAATAAGCTATATCAAATGAACTTGGTCTAAAAGCCCACTTAGAATCAGAATTCCTTTGTAAATTGAAAGTGACCTCAGTCAGATTACAGATGTGTTTCAACCCAGAAATTACATTGTCCCAGGCATTAGTGGTAATGGGTTTATTCTTCCTCCAAAGAACAGACAAGAAGATAAAAATTTGCAGGTCATACCAAAAAAAGTATCAAGAAAGTTTCATGGGATCATCTTCCAAAATTGTAGGCTATTGCTTTCACAACTAATCCTAAGACTCCTTACAGTCCAGGGCTCTGGGGTGGAAAATTTAATTCATGACTAGAAACTATCAGATCCAAAGAGTAACAAGCTGCTTTGAATCAGACGACCTATTTGCAAATCTTGTTTTTGTAATTAAACAAACAAAAAAACAAAATCTTAAATTTAAATTCTTAGTGGACAGCCCTACTTAGTATATTTTTCCTCTTGATAAAACTGTAGTCCATGTGGAAGTGCCAGAAATCTCTGCGTGTCTGGTTACTCCATGAACCAAGGGGACTTGCTACTCTTTCTTCTGCTGATCGTCAATAATCATCCACTGGCATTCTCCATTGAACTGTCTCTTCCTGACCAGGACAGCTTTGCTTTTCTCTCAAACTGACTGAGATTGGCATTGAGTTGCCATCTTCTCCACTAGGATTCCTGGCTGAGAAAGAACTGTCAAAATTGTCAGTTCCTGTGAGGCAGAAGTTTCTTTGACAATTGCTTATAACAGTGGAACAGAAGAGAAAACGCCATGAGTAGGGGGAAGCCGGGATGGCCCAGTGGGTTAAGCGCTCACTTTGCAGGCCTGGGACCCAGGATCGAATCCCGGCCCCGGCCCATGTGGGCCCATATGCTGAACTGGGGAGTTCACTCAGTTCAGTTCTCTTTTTTTTTTCTTTACTGTTTTTTTTGTTTTTGTTTTTGTTTTTTGTTTTTGACAGAGAGAGAGAGAGAGAGAGAGAGAGAGAGAGAGAGAGAGAGAGAGAGAGAGAGAGAGATACAGAGACCAAGAGAGAACTGAACTGGGGGAACTCCCCACTTCCGCATATGGATCCGCACGGGACTGGGATTTGATCCTCGGTCCTTGGCGCTGCAAAGAGAGCGCCTAACCCACTGAGCCATGCCAGCTTCCCCATTTTGTTTCTTTTTTTTATTTTTTATTTTTTTTGTTTGTTTGTTTTTGACACAGAGAGAGAGAGAGAGAGCAGTTCAGTTCTCTCTCTGTCTCTGTATATCTCTCTCTCTGTCAAAAACAATAAAAAAAAACAATAAAAAAAACACTGTGAGTAACATTACTTAAAGGTCTGTGGACAGCATTCAAGGGATCAAAAAGCCTAACATTCATGGCTCCTGGGGTCTTTCGATTCTTTCATTTAAATTGTGATACTGTCCTGGATGCCAGCTTTCATAGGCTAGTCTGGGACACAAATTTCTATCAGTTGACTCAGCAAACTTTTCCATTCACACCTGGCTGCCTACATGCATACACTAAAGGCAGAATCACAGGCATGAGACACCAGTGAAATTAATTTGGCTGAATGTAAAATTATAGGCTTTATTGGCAGTATCTGTCACAATGTAAAAGATACACTCTCTTTTGCCAAGAAGTTCCACTTGAAAAGATTCATTCTTCAGCTACTTCTGTATAAGATCCCAAAAATGTACATAAATATGTATTCACCGAAGCAATTTTTGGTGATAGCAAAAACCTGGAGACAAAAGTTAATAAGGAATAAGTTTAATAAATTACTTATGAATTTAAAGGAATTTCAAGCAGTCTTTTAAAAAGATAAAGTAAATCCATACATACTGCCTTGGTGGGTGCTCATGCTAAATTTTTACTAGGAAAAACAGTTAAAAACACTGTAAAGAATATGTATAAAATGATATTGATGTACTACATGTGTTACATAGCAACAATATTAACAATGACCACCTACCTATATCTGACCTATCTCTGGTGGCTAAATTGTGATTGGAGGAATCTTTTTTTTAAGATTTATCTTATTCTTTTTCACAGAGACAGAGAAAGACAGAGAGAAGGGGGAGGCCCAGAGCAGTCTCCAGTTGTACGTCATCAGTCTTTGACATGGTTTTATTCTACACAAGTGGGGAGAGGGAAGGGTCATGCAGGGTAGACACAGGCCTGGGGCCTCCTGCGTAGAGGGCTCACCCCTGTGAGCTGGAGGCCGAACTGGGGGCCTCCCACGTGGGTATGGGAAGCTCTCCCCAGCAAGAACCAAACTGAGGGGCCACACGCCAGTACAGCATATGCATCCGCAAAGGCCGGGGCTGTGATATGATCCTCAGACCCTGGAGGTGCCAGGCAAGCGCTTAATCCACTGAGCCTCGCAGGCATCTCTGAAGGAATCTTTTATTATTTACCTTCTTCATTTTTATACATGCAGTTTTTATAAAGATAACGTAATTCTTTTATTTATTTAAACATAAAAATTCAAACGATGACAGCAAATTACATAAAATTATGCACATGTTTTCATACAGGAAGAGACATAAAATTTCTTACTCGTATATTTGACCTCTGTCTCTATACTCCCCGGGGTTTACCTTGATCCCTCCTATTACATGTTTATAAAATAGCAGCTTTCTCTGAATTTTGAGGTGCATTCTTGGGGGCAGAGACAAATGAGATCGACCTCATGCTGGTGGCCTTCTAGAAACTCTGCATTAAACAACAGAACTCAAGATGCCAGGGTCTCTGAGATCACTTTGGATACATGACATAATCAGAATGGGTTGGAAAAAACAACATGAATGAAAGATGAAGAAGAATCCAAAATCCTTAGGGGGGTGATTTTTATTTAGCAAAGGATTAACTGTGGTTAACTTAATGAAGGCAAGTAATTGGATGCCATACCTCACACCCAAGCACATGAAATCATAAACATGTGGAGGGGTCATTTTTATAGTGAGGGCAAGTGCAGATACCAAGGAACTGCTGCTGGACTCCATCCCTAGAAGTCAATTCAGCCCTCCCTCCCCCCTGTCCCCGAGGGTGTGAAGTTCATGAAGTTAATGCCCAGACTACCCCCTCTGGAATTGGTCGCCTTGACTTACAGCCCACATGATGAGAATCATCTTTTTCAGTCGTATAATGGGATGAGAGATAGTACCTACCTTATAAGGTTACTGTGAAAATCAAATCAGTGGATGTGTTAAAGTATTGAAAAGTAAAGTGTGTGGTTTAATATACTTCGAATAAACACAGGGCCAAGTATTGTCTAATCTCAGGCATTTATTCAAAGTAAAAAAAAATTCTCTATAGTCTGAGAAAACTCGTTATTGTCTCATCCGAACATTTTCAAGATGTTCTCAATACATCCTTGAAAACATGATTAATGATTTCCATATGAATTTTCTAAAACCTATGGATGTGGTTAGCAAGTAAGAAAGATGTTCCCATTATACAAGCAGCATTAATAAGTAGTTTGGCACTCAGAAAAATATATTCTGGCAATCATTTCCGATGCTTTCTTAAAACAAAGTTTGTTGTACAACATTCACTTCTGTCAGTTTGGTTGTGAATGAACCGCCAGCATCTATTCTTATCAGAGAAAGCTTTGAAATACTGTTTGCCTTGCTGCCTACTGTAGGATAGCCCCAGATAGGCTGCAGTAATAAATAAACCTTAAAATCTCACTGGCTTGTCCCAACAAAGATTTATCTCTTGCTCGTGCCACGCACGGGTGGGGCAGATCCCTTCATGCCTCAGCTACTGTGTCAGGAACAGATGGCCTGAAAATGTGTCTAAAAGCAAGGAGGCCTGAAATCAGTCTTTGTCACTTTGACCACATTTTGCTTCCCTGAATTCAGGGAGGTAGGCTGAGCCTTTCTGCATGAGAAGCTGCTTAACTAAGCTGGCCAGGTGCTTTGGGAAGAAAGGTGAGTGGAATCTCAGAACCTTATCTCTGCCATAAAAATCCACATTCACCAATGACTCGGCATTGCACAGGGTAGTGGGTCTCAACACCGAAAAGCAGGATTATTTTATGAGGATGAGCTGGTGAGATTAACTGATGGAGAACCATACTTTTGTTAAATTAGACAATGTTGAATGAATTAGCTCCACTACAGACCAATTACAGAAAGTCTCTCTCATTCAGGACTTTGTTTTCAGGTGTGATATATATATATATTTTTTTCTTTTGAAAACAATTGCATTGAATTTTATTTGTAATTTTATTATTTATTTTTAAATGTATCGAATTATTATGGTTACATTGAAATTATACTTACTCCTCCTAACTATTTCTGGGAAGCATGACTGGTTTTCCACTTTGGATAATGTTAAATATGGTCCTTTTAAAATAAATACGTGAAAAATAAGACAATTTTTTATATATTGTAACATATTAAATAGCTAAACATATTAAATATAGGTGGTACAAACCCATGGCAAAAATTGTGGTTGCATTCCTCAAAACGCTGAGGTTAAAAATCACATGTCTAAAAAGCATGAATTCAAGTACCATATATTAATCATAGATTTAAAATAAGAACAATGCTTGTATGTAACCATTAGAGACCGAGTAGTTCATTTGAAATAAAGCCAATATGAAAAACAGCAAATTAATTCACAGTTATTTCACGAGTCTCTCCAGAGTATTATGTAATCACTTGTCTGAATTTACATACATTATTCAGAGTTAGTTATTGTTTAAGATAATATACAGCTAAGTTTAAAATAAAGTGAACAAAACTAATACATAGATTGACTAATTTAATCTACGTGCGCTCAACAGAACCAAGTGTTTAACTTTCCCACTGTATTTGTGTATGTAAACGTGTGTGTGTGTGTGTGTTTATGAAATGTTTTTTTGTTAATGAGAATGGAAAAATACCACTATCAAGAAATTGTATTTCACATTAAATAGAATTAATAACTATTCAAATTTTTTACTGAAAGCCATATATAATGGAGAAGTTATTTAATGTAATATTGAGATATTATAAATAATATACATTATTTTAATTCAAGACAAATGTTTGTTTTCAACAAGTACTTACCGTATTATCTGACTAGCATGTCCTAGATTCTGGGATTACAATGAAACATTCCTTGTCCTTCAAAATGAAAGGACTGCATGCGTCTTTAAGTCACAATGCTACATGCCAGAGAGTAGAGTCCACTGATCACATTGAAGCAACAAGAGGGAATGGCAGTCTATTGGGGGGAATACCGATGGGGGATGAAGATTTATCAGAGATAAATTTATGATTGTATTACATGAAGAATGAATATGACTTTTCCAGGTATTCAAGTGTGATAAAACTATTACAGGTAATACATACATACATACATAAATAAATAAGATACCACCAATGTACAAAGGTATCATATTTGAGAAACTGAAAATACTTCATTATAGCTGGAGGTAGGGAAGGGAAGGAAGAGTCGGGGCCAGCTACGTAATTTGCAGAGTCCAGTGCAAACTAAAAATGCACAGCCTTCTCTGGGAGCGTGTGTATGTGGGGGAAGAGGGAGTGGGCAAGAGTGAATCTCGCCTTCTCACAGGACTTGCTGTCTCATTTCCTAAGAGAGAGCGTTGTTCTTGACAGAATGAGCTGTGTGCTCTGTGTACCTGGACTGGAAATGATGAGTCCCTTCATGTCATCTGCCAGATCATCAGATAGGTGCTGCTTGCCTAGATGCAGCAGCCTTGTCCTGAGGGTGACACAGAGTATATTTGGCCCCTACCCTTCTCTGCTCTCCCCATACTCATACCCAAGACACTGCCCTGGCCAAAGGCAATGACAGGTAAATGCATGCCTGGTTCCACTATCGCAACCTAATCATCCCCTGTGAGGGTTGTAGAGGTCACTGTATGGGTATGGGGTCTGGGAAGCTGAGAACCAATTCTGCAGGTGATAGGTGGGCTCTGTGTGAACCTACTGTCACAGCCTCTGGTACATTATCCCATTGGATTTCGCCTATAAATACAGATTCAAAGATAAACTTAGCAAGTATTTGAAAACAGCAATTGCAACCTACTAAACTTTTACTTGCTCTGTTCATCTGCCCTGGAAGCTGTACCGGGGGCAGCAAGAAAATCAAATTGATCAGAAGTAAAGGCTGCCTGTGTTTTCAGGCTAATGTGTTTGGACATTGCATTAGAGGCTAGTGCTTGGCATTAAAGGATTTATTTTTGTTATAAAGGACAAGTAGTACTAGTAGTAGTAGAATCATTTAAAAGGAGTAGAAATCAAGAATCAAGAACATTGTAGAGTTCTCAGATTCAAAGTAATATTAAAGTTTACTTCAGACTTTAATTTTTATGACTGAATGAAGCTTACAACACTATTTTAGGTTATGGCTTTATTGGCTCATATTAGTGAAAAGCACTGATGATTTGATTTAAATACTGTAAAGAGCTAGATCCTTAAAGATTGGGTTTCTTTCACATACATAATACATGAAATGAGGACATGAAAATTTCTGGTTTAGTATTAAATCAGGAGATAAATATTATTAAAGTACAAAATCTCAATACATCACTGTCTTCTTATAAATTAGTATATACCATGGAGATTATAGTTAAGACTTTCTGTTTCAAAATGTGTACACAACTTTATTGAAAACCAGTAAACTACATTAAAATCACAGAATACTATGCCTTGTGAGTCTTAAAAATTATATCCTGGAAAATAAAATAAAATAGGCCCCTCCAGAATTTTGTAAAATTAAGATCACGATATCATCAAACAGCTTATTTCACAGAAATCATGGCACATTAGTAACTTCACTGTTCCAGATTTATAGGCCAAAACTTGAGCACTGAATTTAAGTCATTATCTTCACTGAACCAGTCACCTTCTTCTTTCTAACATTTAAATATTGTTTTTGCTTTTTTTTCAAACATAGATGCTGTGATTTTGCTATAAACTTGTCAAAATACTTACAAAATGCTTCTGGGCCAGAATTTCTCTCATAGAATTTCAAGCTTAATTACATCATCCTACAAACAAACAAACAAAATGAGGTGATATATCCAATATAAAAACAAAAGTGAGTCAAACTCATGATTCAAGACCACAAGTTTATCTAAGCAAATTTCTTTGGGCTCTGTGGCAGCTTTAGTTATCAGATAATGGGATAATTCATATGACCACATTCTTCCTGCTCATCTCATTCTTTCACTCGATCATCCAGCTGCTGAATATAACTTGTACGAAGTCAAGAAAACCTTTTCTGGTTCCTGATCTTCACTACTTCTGCCTTTGCTGCCATATTTAGTGTTGTTCTCCAACCAGTTTGGCTATATTTTCAAATCTACTTACCCTTCTTATAAATATTTGTGGGGAACCTATATTTTGAAAGATTATTTTTTTTAAGTTTATTTTTTATTGTTTGAGAGAAGATGACATAGATAGAGAAAGGAGGAAGGACCCAGAGCACTCTACATAGTTGTACATCATTAGTTGTGACCTGGTTTCATTGCACACAGATGGATATGGGGTCAGGTGGGGCAGAAACTAAACTGGGGGCCTTCCACATGGGAGGGAAGAACTGTTTCACTGCAGTTCAGCATATGGGTTTGCATGGACTGGAGCCAGGATTCGATCCTCGGACCTTGTGTTCGCAAGGCAAGTGTTCTACCCGCTGAGCTATCCTGGTATCCCTAAAAGATGATATTAATAAGACAAATTTTATTTCAGGAAAAAAATGTCTTGTCTCACTTTTCTTAGGTCAAAATTTTAAAATGGAACCAGGTTCTAGCTGAGAAAACCAGATTCATTTTCATCAGGCCTTTTACGAGACAGAGTTTATAAACAAGCACTCTATAATGCCATGTTCATCTGTCTGAATTCTAATAAGTAAATAATCACTCTCTAAACTAGGGATGGAAAACTAATTCCTTTGAGGACAGAGAGTTGAAAGAGTTTTGGTATAAGATAAGGGGGTATGATGGAAATATCAGAAAACTCAAGAACAATCACACCGCCTACATTCATTCAAACTGAATTTTAAGATTTAGATACCGTAACTCTACTTACCTACAGGGGTGGATTGTTTTTAAAGATGGCCACAACAATAGCTCAAGTCCCACATGGCTTTCACAATGAGATTTTACCACTCTTACAATCAAAAATCACATCATCCTCACCGCCTCCCTTGAATTTGGACTTTCCTTCTGACAAGCTCTGACCAAAAGAATGTAGCCAAAGCGAGACTGTGAAGCTTCCCAAGTTCACCCTTATGAACTCATGTAGTTTCTGTTTTCATGCTGTTGGAATGCTTCTTCTCAGACAACTGTCTCCAGATTTCTGTGCTGTAAGTCCAACTAAGCCATGTGAGTCACCTGACAGCAATGCCAGTGACCCCAGGTGAGTACAAAAGATGAGCCATCAGTTGTCTGACTGAATTAAAACAAAACATACTTTATCGTTTATTAAACCACTACGTTTGGGTTGCTTGTTATTTAGAAATTGATAACTGATACTTTACTAAACTCATCTCCCCCAGTTTGTGATCCTAACTCTAAACCCAGGAGAAATTCAATGACAACTCTAGGACCTAGTAGAATAAATTTGTATTAATTTATTTTATGTCATTACTTAATCTTAGGCAGCTTTCTTTTGTCATACTATGAATTTTCGTTATGTGCCAGATATAAACTCATTCTTTATAATATTTTTTGCTGTATACCATTTCAAATTTTTGAGCATGATTGTTACATGGTAGGTGACAAAATATTTAGAATTACTTTTCTACTGACAAAGACTGGGTTACCATTTGACCTATAGTTATAAATTCATACATATCTCACACTGTTTCTTGAACTCTGTCCCTGATTGGAGGATGGGGGGGGAGAGGGTAGGGGGGAGAGAACAATTTTATTTTCATATAGATGTAAAAATAGTATTAATATGAGCTCACATTCATATTTTATTGCTTTAAACCAAAAGCCAATTACACTAAATTTTATGCAACAAATGCCTTATCATGTACTTGCTCTATACGTGCTTGTTCTCCATATTCTTTTCTTCCATCCATTCTTCCTGTAATTTGGCTTCAGTTGAGAGACATCTTTCTAGGACTGCCCAGTCATGATGGTTCATCTGGACAGCTCCTTCTTACCTGTGGCGACACAACTTAAATATCAGTTCTATCATGAAACCTTTACTGCTTCCTTGGAAAAATGAGTTATGTCCTTTTCTGTGACTCATTCTGCCCTGTAACTGTGTTTATTAAAGAACCTATAATATTTATTCCAACATATTTGTTAACATGTGTATATCTCGCTCTGTAAAAGGTAGATTTCCTAAATTAAATGACCACTGTCTTACTCACCTAGAATCTCCAGAACATAACAAAATATGTGTTCTATAGTTGGAAACTTGATGCATGTTTTTTAAGGAGTAAATAAATGAATGTCTTGTTTATTGCTGTGACTCTATAGTTGATATTAACCCTTATCTCAGTTTTCTCCAGGTATCCTTATTTTTGTTGTCCTATTTGTACAACATTACGTGTAATGCTATTTCTCCCAAGTGCTTATGAATGCCATGCCATCACAGGTTGGGTCGAGATAAGATAGAGTCTCAATTATATTCTAGAAATGTATGACTGGCTCGTTTTTGTGTTTTTTTTTTTTTAATTTCTTATAGTTCTTAATTATTTGCCTTACTAATTATTTCCCTACTAATTCCCATTTGGTTGTGAATTGTTACTAAATAAATAGTTAAGTGAATGTATAAGTGATTTAGTTGGTTAAACAAATCAAGTACTTTGTTTGTTTTAGAACATGGTAGCTGCTTTAGACAATGAGAGTCTCCTTAGCAATTAAAATCACATTTATAGTATTCTATTGAAAAATGTGACCCATTTGACAGTTATTATCTTTATGACATAATTTACTAGATAGAATTGCAACAAAAATGTACCTATCAACGTAAGACTATTATGTGATGCATTAATGTTTCTGTTTTATATTACTTTTAATTATACAAGTACAACATGACTTTTCTTACAAAAAAAAAAAAATCTACAAACTGTGAACTCCTCTTTGAGGTGAAGCAAGTGCCAGGTCTCATTTAGGTTGAGCAGGAAAGAACTGTATGTTGTGATGAAGTGCTTTGACCATTTCAGAGTTCACCATAATTGCATTCTTTTTTTTTTTATTGTTAAATATATTGGGGTGACATTGGTTGGTAAAAATTACATAGGTTTCAGGTGTACAATTCTACAATACATTGTTTATATATAATGTTTCAGAGTTTAACTTACTTGGATTCTAATAGGATGTTTCTGCCATGTAGACTTTTCAGTCAAGAGTCTTATCAAAGAATGTAGGTCACTTACATTTCCATTAAAAAAGATTTTATTCCAGATACTATCCCTGGGAATAACTAAATAAGCAAAAGATACATTGGCAAACCATGAGCCCAACAAGAGACTTAGATAAGTATATTTACATGGAATTCACAGAATGTATATACATGCACATGAGCACAAACACACATACTCATACACATACACATACATACAGAGAGACAGACATATGCATAGTTAATTATTTGGAAACTGTATCTTCTGTTATTCAGTGATCAGTGCCTGGGGAGGTGAGCACGGTTCACTGTTCAGTTTTTCATCATTTACAAAAGTATGGTCATATAGCGGTAATCGACTGCTTTGGAATTTGTGAGTTCTGGTACTCTATGCATTTTAATACAAAAACTCTATCCTGGTGCTTGTCATTTGTTTGGTACTTGTCACGCTTCCTGGAACCAATTAATGATGAGTACCAAGGTAACACTGTAAACGAGTTGAAACTATATAAAAAGGTTAGATACATGTTAGATATATGATAGACACAAGATTTATACTATACCAGCATAAGCGCATATATGCATATATTTGTCTATTTTAAATGAAAACAGAAGCACAGAGGTTCAGGGCAGAGAGGAAACCTGCATAAGAATGTGGTTTCAGATTTTGCCATTAGTTTACTATGTGGCCTTGAGCATTCTCATTACATTTCCTATACCTCGTCACAATTTTTCAACTGTAAAATGGGATCCAAATATTAAATAGAGGTTAGCAAGTTATGAATGAACCACTGAATATGCATTCTATAAAAATAAAGATTTTCACCCATAAAGAAGCATAAATGTCACACTTAATGACAATTTTATTTATTGTTTCATTTCTTCCAAGCACATAAAATAAAAGTCAGGTAAACTGTCATCTGATATCAGTCTCAGAAATCCTCTTTCCACCTATTTATAAAGTTGTTCATTTTAAAATGTATTTGAAAATTTATTTTATTTTGCACATTCAATATTTTATCTTGCAGCTAGAGAAAACAAAATGCCCTGAAATTCCCAAATCTTTTAGGCCATGGAGTAGAAGAATCAGAGGAACTGTATTTCTGAACTCAGATAGAGGTCTAGCTAAGCAATACTTAAATAAACTGAATTATACAGTTAGAGGTTCTTTAAGAAAAAATACTCTTTGCTCTTGTGAAAACTTTCCAGTGCTTATTCATTTTTCAAAAATAGTTACTTTTATAAGTTGAGGGGAAAGTAAAAAATGCTATTTCAGCATAAAGTCAATAGATTGATAAAAAATATATATTATTTTATTATGTGATTGAATGACAGATACATTCTGAGTACTAGCTACCTGAATACTACTGTAATAAATCCTGCAAAAGCTTAAGGGATTGATGAGTATTTTTTACCTAAATAGAAGAATGTATAGAAAACTAGCAATGGCATCCACAAAATAAAATAATAATCAAGATTTAATGTCATGATTTATCTCCATATTCACTAGAACTCTCCAGCTAACAGCATTTATTCAGAAATTCTGCATATACTGAACAGTGGATAGCATATGTCATCCAAAAGAGATGTGGATTCCAGTTATATATCCCGAGCTTTGTGACCTCATACAAATTACTTAATGCTCCACATGCCAAGATTCTTGGCCTTTAAAATGGAGTCTAACTTAATATTAGACTATATTAAAACTAATAGTATGTCATTTACTCCCCAAATTGATTCATAATATGAATCTGATAGAGTCAAGAACAGGTCCAAAACAAGATGAATGAGACTGACTTCAATGTAAATACATTTTAGAGAATAGATAGAACACTAAGGAAAAGAGAAAATCATAGATTACAGAGAAACAAAGTAAATAAAATAGTTAAAAATAAATAGCCACTAAACTGACAATAGAATTCTCAATAGCAAGAGCTTAATCCTAAAGAAAGTCAGATATATTCACAATGTTCAAATAACCCAACTTTCAGTTTAGAATTCTGCCCAACTAAACTGTCATTCAAAACAACAATGAGATAAGCATGCACAAATTTAGACTGAGAGAACGTGACTAAAAGGCCATTATTAAAATAACTTTAAAGAATGAACTTAAAGAAGTAAATCAAACTAGAATGAAACAATCAGATACTAAGAACAATAGTGAACAAAGAAACTTGTAAATGAGTAAAAAAATAAAAATATGTAGACTTTTGGTTTAGGCTTTGACATATGAAGAATCTGGAACCATCACTTCAGTCCTAACAATGAGAAAAAACTGGACAAACTAAAAACAATGATTTTTCTTGGATCTGTCAGAGAATTGAGATTGCAGAGCAAATTGCCATTCCAAAACCTGGAGAGAGAGCCTAACCCCACGACATCACAGCCGAGATCTGCTGACCTGGAGCAGAAGTCTCTTTTGTCATAAAATGGTAGAATTTAGCATGTAAGTGTTAATTTTGATGAACTGCTGAAGGACAGTGGGAACTCACATGAATGAGAAATTCTCAGAGGCTGCAGTTCTAGAGGGACCTAGACAATTTGGTGGACTTTCAGGAACTCCATCAGCTTTCACAGTGAAGAGCCCAGAACAAGCCCCTCAAGGTTCTGATCATACTTAATGGTAAGAAATAGTACATTTCCCCCCTAAGACTGAGAACAAGCCAAAGATACCTTCTCTTACCATGACTATTTATTATTATACAAAATGTCCCAATTATTGCAATAAGATAGAAGAAGGAACAAAAAATATACAGTTCAAAAAGGAGAAATAAAAAACAAATAAAAAACCTGTCTTTATTAGAAGATGGCATGATTTTCTATGTACAAAATCCCAAAGGGCAGATATACATACATGCACACACGCACACATACTGCTGTGATTAATAAGCAAGGATATAGTAAGTTTACAAGAGAAAAGGTTAATGTTCCACAGTTATTGCTTTCCCACATACCAGCATGCTGGAATTTGCAGTTAGAAAAATATCTTCCACAATAACTTCCCCCAAAATGAAATACTTAGAAATAAATCTAATAAAATATATACTAAATCTGTGTGTGGAAATTACAAAAATTCTAATGAAAGAAATGGAATCTCTAAACAAATGGGGAAATATTCAATGTTTATGAACTAAAAGACTCAGTATTAAGATGTCAGTTCCAAATGGTTCTATAAATTCAATGCAATACCAATAAAACATTTGATCAAGATATTTCATAGATGTTGATAAACAAATTCTAATGTTTATATGAAAAATCATAAAACCTAGAATAGTGTTCTTTGAAATATCAATACAATAGACAATATACAGTAGATTCTTAGGTTACTGGAACTCAAGCAACCAGTACTCTCAAGCACCCAGTGGAAAGATCAAAGAGATCATATTTTAAATAAAAATTAAAATAAAGTCAATTTCTACTGGAAATGATAGCTTAAACTTGGCACACAGTGGCACATCATGCAAAACCTAACTTTGTGTGAGTGCTATAGGGACTCAAAGCAAGCTGGTATTTATTCATTTTTCACAAAAGCTGCACACAAGTTTGCCAGTACAAGCATCCTCTACTGACGTAGATCCAAAACCATCCACATCTACTTCTGATCCTGTTCTAGCTACATCCTCAGATCCTGATGATCCTGATACAATGTCTACCCAGTAAACTCTCTACCTTTACTTTAATATTTTTTAAGTGTGTGTGTGTGTGTTTTTCTAAATTACTTGAAGTTAAAAACATTGTTAGTGAAGTTTATTAATTAGAAAAGTTTATTAAGTGCCATTTAACAAAAATTGCACACTGCGTTCACAAAACTATGTTTATAATAAAACTGTGTTACATTAAGTTTGTCTTTATTTGTCTTAATTGGTTTTTAATAACTGTATTTCAACATTATTGTTAAGGCAATGTAGAGTTTATGATATAGTATGACATAATACAGGAATTAGTATTAGTTAGACCTATTTTTAATAGTAACCTTCAAGCAGCCACAAATCACATTTATCCGATATCTACCAATCCCCATGGGTGCCAGTTAACTGAGAATCTACTGTAATAGCAAGTGTTAAAGACAAATTATTGAAAATACAAATAAATTTTTTTAATGAAAATGTATATAGCCAAAACTTAGACAGAGAAAACGAGAATATCATTAACTTTACCCACAAGAATTGAAAACCATAAGTGAAATGTATGGTATCTCAAAAGATGTAACTTATCAGAAGTACATTTAGAAATAAACAATCCTAAAAAGACAACTGTCAAAGATTTGAATCTATATTTTAGAGTATGCCCACAAAAAGTAAAGGGAAAACACCCTCACTTCAATCCAGATCACCTGCTGAAATGAATGTTTTTCTTCATAACCCAATGTTTATACAGCCTTTCTGAAAATACAAAAACAAAAGAAAACGAACAAACAAACAAAAACCCCAAACAAAAAGATTTTCCTTAATTTGTTTTCTGAGACTCTTATAATATTGATAACAAAGCCAGACTTGGATGGCACATGAAAAAATCTATTAGTCAATGTTAGTGAACTAAATTTAGAATTACACACAACATCATAACTATGCTGAGTTGTTCACTTAAGTATAAAAGTGATTTTACTTTGCCACGCACAATTATAAAAAATACTGTGGAAAAAAAGAAAGAAAGATGCCAATAGAAAACAATTTCTTTAATTGGATTGTGAAAATAAATTTGTAAAATAAATGGTTAAATGTTAGTATAATATCCTTAAAGTAAACATATATTTGTACTTTATGTATATGTGTAATTTACATAGGCATTCTTGTTGATGCTGCTTTCTTATACAGCTTACAACATAGTTATTGTAGTAAAACAAGAAAAACAAAACAAAAGAAATTGCTTTGGAAGAAAAATAACATTTTTATTAATCATTAGCGATGTGATAGCCAAAACAAAATCCATGAAAACCTATAAGAAAAAACAATACCTTTGCTTGGTAATCTCTTAACAGAAACACTTAGGTCTATATGTTTCAGAATTAATTTTTGAGTTCTAAAAAGGTAAAAAGGTGCATAACCATGTACTATGTAACATTATCAGCAGATTGGGACCAGTAGCCCATAATCAAACACATTAATGTTTTTCAATGAAACCTATGAATATTCACATCAATTAAGATGAAGACTGCAAATAGCCTAACATCTGTTCCCATCAGATTGGTCTTGGAATAAGATCTGGTGCCAGACTTAGTTTAAAAACTCTCAGTATTTAGAGCTTTTTTAATTTCAGAATTATAAATAAGGGATTGTGAATCAATTGCAAGAGGAGAGTCAAACACAATTCCTACATAGAAGTTAAATATAAGAATAAAAATTACATTCTTAAATACTAGCAACAAAAATTCTCCCTTCTGGGAGACCTCTGTCTTGTCTCTTAAGACCTTCAATTAATTGGATGAGGCCCCAAAGTATTATGTAAGATAACTTGTTTTACTCAAAATGTAGTGATTTAAATGTTAATCACATCTGAACGTTATCCTCACAGCAACATCTATACTGCTGCTTAACTAAAAACTGGGTATCATGGTTAATCAAGACAATGCCTAAAAATTAACTATTATATTTTGTCTTCATTAAAAAATATATATTTTACAGGTATAGAGGTCTATATTGACAAAGGTGGGGTCATTTGTTTTATTTATTTATTTATTTATTTATCTATTTATTTTTTTATTTATTTATTTGCTTACTTACTTACTTATTTCTTTTTCAGCTCTTTAAAGTTGCCAATTCTTTTTTTTTTTTTTTTTCCAGTTGCTTCAGAGTACCAGTTGCTTAAGTTCTGGGTAATGGAGAGTCTACTTATGTTTATGCAGCATCTACCAACTTCCATGGGTGCTTGAGTCACATCAACAAACAAGAGATGGCCAGGTTTTTGCTATTTTTTGTTCTGTTTTTCTTACTATAATTATAAGTATAATAGTATGTAATATGTTAACCAAGAATCTGAAGTGAAAAACAGGATAACATTCTAAACAAGCCATTATTCTTGCCGTGGGTCTGCCTATCAAGGATGGCTGTCTCCCACTGGCATGGCCCTCAACCAGAGGTAGAGGGCTTTGGGGACATATTATGTTCCAAGAAGGGCTGATTTTTCTTTTTATTATAAAAGATTAGACACATCATGGTAGGTGAGCTTTTTCACCCTTACTTTAACCAGCCAATTGCCTCTAGACCACTGACAGCTCCCACCCCAAAATCAATTCTGTGGCATATTATTTAATGTATTCATAAAATTCAAGTAGTAATATTACTAATGATGCTTTGCATTATAGAAAAGATATGCCTTCCTTATATACTGCTGATTTTATTTGCAAAAGTTTTATTTTGAATAAAGTGTGGTGGTGAAAACAAGTGAATGTTCACTAAACAGAGAAGCTCATACAATTTCAGTTTATTCATTCATTAGGCAGATATATTTAACATCTTAGCTGCTACAGGCCCTAAAACTGGCATGTCCAACCTGTGGCTCACAACGGCTTTGAATGAGGCCTAACACAAATTCTTAAAACATTATGAGTTTTTTACAAACTATCTTTATTTATTTATGTATTTTTTAGCTCATCGGCTATTATTAAAATTAGCATATTTAATGTGTGGCCCAAGACAGTTCTACTTCCAGCACGGCCCAGGGAAGCCAAGAGTTTACACAGTGCTATATAAATTTAGGTAAAGCAAACATGGTTATTAACCTTATTTGCACATGGGCTATAGGCCCCTACAAACTACTGCTCTAATAATATGCTACTCTAATATGATTCTAATAGCAATACTATTGTTATTACTAGAGGCACAATAATCTAATAATATTCTTTTCTTTTACATATGAACTGTAAATATTTTGTGGGGTAAATGACCTGACAGTTGAATATTAAGCACTCTCATTGGTCGGAAACAATCACTGAAAATCAAATTCTGCTCACATTTTAGTAGAGGGTTTACTGTCGGTTATTAAGGAGAAGAATGAGGTTGAGTTTTTCTACTTTCCCTTCTTTACTCCCTTCCTCTACTCCCAAATCTCTCTGACCTCTCCATCTCTTCCTCCAGCATTTTTTTTTTTAAATAAAACATCATCTTGGGGACAGGAGAGTACCATTTGTACAACAGAAATGAGAGAAGAATTTAGCCTGAGTATTTTACCATTTATTACCCAGTACTTGTTCCTCCTAAGAAAATTGTGGCACCACAATTTCTTTTGAAAAGGGACAAAGTACTCACAGTAAGTCACCACACCTCTTAGAATATAGAAAACTAATAAATACAGAAAAATAGAACAATACAAAAAAATATCCAAATGGAACTTTGAAATAACTCTGACGCTGTGTCCCAGCGGGAACCCCAGAGGCACTGTCCTGACACATGTGTTTGGTCACACATCTGTTCATTGAGGGACACAATCGCATCAAGCTGCAGGTAGATGGGGGTCACACAGTGCACCATGGTGCTGTAATGTGTGCCCTGTGCAGTGAGAATGGTAGCAAGGATGTGTTCATTATATTTGTTTTCTATATTAATGTGTTGGGCAAGAAAATAACATGAAATAAATATCAACATCCTGTTGATTTTTTTTTTTTTTTACATTTCAAGGTGGAAACACACTTACATAACCATATAATAGAAAATAAAGAACTGCATGTTGTCAAAATTGATATAAAGCTTACTCCTCGAGGAGTTGGGAGAAAAACCTACATGATCATTTTCGGAGGAAAAAGTTAATCCTGTTTTATGGACTTGGCATTAGTGAAGGGATTAAAGCTGTGTAAATATGCTCTAAGCATTTCCTTTAAACATCAGTCAGCACAATATACTTAACCCAGCTCTCTAGGCCTGCGTGGACCCAAGACTGAGGACATGAAGTGATATGTTCTTCCCTCTTGTAGTATTATAAAAACAAAATAAGTTAGGAAAATATGACCCATTTAGTTTTCTTCGTGTATATTATCTGTTGATCAGACCCACACTACCAAGCTCTTCCTTTTTTTTTTTTAATATGATAATGACTTTCCTGCCAAACTTAGACATAACTCAGTAATTTACAGCTTAATTTATTACATTTAAGTCTCTTTCAAACCCAAGGATCACATTGTGCCTGTCCTATGTGGAAAAGACCAAATGAGCAACCGGGTTACCCCAGTTCAAAATGTCTTTGCTAACCACAGAAAAGGGTATTTTGTTCCATGTTAGAACTGAATTCCTTTAGTTTAAAATACTGGGCTGTGGGTGCAACAATGGGATGTGGAGATGAGGCAGCATACTAGGGATTAGGAAACCAAAACCAGACCAGGACAGCCTGCCAAAAAGCAGGATCATATGTGGCTTAAAAAGGTAGAGCAGTGTTGAGTTAAGGTGTGTGCAGATACCATGGCATGGGATGAAACTGAAGGTTAGATAGTCCACGGCCGGCAAAACCCAGGGTCCGAAGGTCAAAAGTTTAGAGGTGGGTGTGAACTGGAAAATCCACTGAAAAATGGCATGATGAAACACTGCCATTGAACAAGTCAGTAAATATTGGGTATCGTCATTCTGTGCCTGTGTGCTGGAGTTTTAAGGTAAAACAAAAACACACTTCCTATCATCAAGGAATTCATAGTCTAGCTAGGGACAAATCAACCAATAATCATTCAGTATGTTAGCATTATGAAAAGGTGCTAAAGGAAATAATATAATGCCCTCGATTTAGCCAAGTGATGCTACTTGGGATGGGTAAAAGGCAGAAACACATTTAATACTTTCCAACTGACTTCCCAGTTTCAGATTAATGAACCTGCTCGTTCCTCACCAAAGTAATCTTTCAAAAATATAAACTGTACTAAGCAACTTCATTGCTTGAAGGTGCTAAAAATTTAGTTACCTCCTTCGGCCCCCCAATCCTTTTTTAACACTCAATCTATATTGTCCATTTATACCTGCTATGGACTGAATTGTGTTCCCTCAAAATTTCAGTGTTGAAGCCCCTAACCCCAAAAGTGATAGTATTTAGTTTAGATGAGGTCATGAGGATGGGGCCCCCATGATGAGATTTATGTCCATACAAGAAGAGACATCAGAGAGTGCTCTCTCTAGGGAAAGCCGGGATGGCTCAGTGGGTTGGGCGCTCGCTTTGCAGCACCGGCAACCGAGGCTGGGATGGCCCGGCCCCGGCCCGGCCCGTGCGGAACCATGTGCTGAACTGGGAGCTCCCCCAGTTCAGTTCTCTCTCTGTCTCTGTATCTCTCACTCTCTCTGTCAAAAATAAATAAATAAATAAAGATATATTAAAAAAAACAACAACAATAAAATAAATTAAAAAAAAAAAAAAAAGAAAGTGCTCTCTCTCTCTCCACCCCCATCCCCCACCCCACTTCTGGTGACGATCCCGAGAGAGCACAACCACCTGCAAGTCCCTCACTGGAGAATCAAATCAGGTGCTACCTAGATCTTAGATTCCCCATGTTCAACAACCATGAGGAATCAATTCCTATTGTTTTAACCACACAGTCTGTGGGATTTGTTAGGGCAGCCTAAATTGAGTAAAATCTCTCTCTCTCTATCATATGTATGATTTCTTAATATTAATTTTTTAGTACTAGACTCTAACACTAAGTTTCATAATGATCAGGTCAGTGTCTGCTTTATATCTGTGTCTGGTAAGTTATATTCAAGGCTATCCAAGATCCCTCTTATGCAAATCTTAGCTGACCGTCTGAACGACAGGAACTAATTTTATTCCAGAAGCTGATGAAAGACACAGTTCTTGTTGTCAGGTAATCATATTGTTAACAGTCCATTCATGGGAAAATAAATAAATAAATAAATGAATGATTGCAATGAGTGTTAGGGAGAAAAAATGTAGGCTGTGTGTGTGTGTGTGTGTGTGTGTGTGCGTGCGTACACACGATAGTATGTGTATATACTAGTAAATGTATCAGGTAAAGCAGGGGAAGAGAAGAAGGGAACATTTCAGAGAAAGAACAGTGTGTAGGAATGCCAGTGTCCCCACCGAGAAAGAGATGAGACCGGTATGAATGGAACACAGGACATTCTACTTCTAAGAATTTCTACTTCTAATAATATCTACTTCCAAAGCACACTATTTAAGTCTATTACTCATAAATAGGGATTCCCAAGAATCTTCTATGAAGAGTACGCTAGTAAATTTATTTTATGGAAAAAGGGTCGATTTTAATTGGTTTAGGAATTGTGAGAATCAATCAGTGATATTTATTGACCACTGGTATATGAAAATGTCATGATATTTGGGCAAACAGTTGATTTTACTTAATTAATATACTGTATCTTTAACATTGTGTTATATCTGGGGTGATTTTTTTAAAAGATAAAATACATTTTGTTATCTATTAATGAATTACACAAACTCTGAAACTTATGTTGCCAAGAGTATTGATCAGTAAATGCATCAATTCAAGTGATTCAGAACTTTTTAAACACCATTGGAGTACTCAATGATATTTGCTTATCTGCAAAAAAGAAACAAAGAAAAAATAAATAAATAAAAGCTTATCAAGGACCACAAGAGATGCTATATTATATTTTTTCTTCCATTTCTTTCTTTAACCAAGAAAATCTATAAATTAAATTATAACTTTGTAAGAATTTTACATAGTGAGTACATAATACACATGGTGAAAAACAAATAAATTTTATTTCATTCAAGTTCAAGGCATCACTCCAAGACTTAGTATCTTCACTACAAAAACAATGGTAATTAGTTTAACTAGTGTGTTTTTTATTATTACTATTGGATTGGAGCCAGTGATTCTCTTCAAGAGACAGATTGAGAAAGAAAATACTTGTGTTGGGGTTTCCTGACTATAAACAAGTTAATGCTTAATTAAACAACTAAAGCTGAGAAAACAGAGTTTAGGGCTCCAGCAAGGTGTTTGGTTCCAGTCACCCATAAAGAAAGGAATCCAGGAAATTATTCTTAGAACTCTCAGGGCTCATTTAAATATTGCTTAGAGACTGGGAACAGCATTTTTTACAATACTGGAAAATATCTAAATCATGACTAGGTATATTATGTTTTGTATTTGTGTGTGTGTATGTGTGTATGTGTGTATGTTTATAGGTATGGGAATTACTGTATTTGTGTAGATAGAAGTTTAAGGTAAGGGAAATAAATAAAAGTAAAGACATTATAGTCTCAGTTTTATTTGGCAGAAATGGCATCAAAACTATAAACACTACAAATGACTGTTGCAAGTTTTGCTAAAATATGCAGACTAAAAAACATTTATGTGTGTATGTTAATTTTTTTGCTTGTTATTTAAACTGAATATTTGCAAAATTTCAGGAAAATAGGCAGGTTCTTGGACACAAATACATATTGGCCAATAGGGAATTGCATAAAACCTGAGCAATTAAAACTGATTTTAATTGCTGGGAATTATAAATATGTCAACAGGTCTATGAGATATTTATCACTTTGGAGACAATAATAGTAAGAGCTAACACTCTCTGAGTACTATGTTCAAGTCTTCTTTTGAGTGTTTAATATTTAACTTTCAATGCAAAGAGAGTAGTGATAATGCTACCTCTAATTTCGCAAACAAAGAAACAGAGCTTAAGCAATTTCTACAGATTCACGTAGCCAGTAAGTACTAGCGTTTGGATCTAAACATTGTAGTCCAGCTTCAGAGTATATATTCCTTAATCATCACACACTTGTGAAAGCAGGGCAGAGAACAAATGAGTGGGGTGGAGGACATAAAAATGAATGATATAACTAACTTAAAAGACCTATCATGGTGCCAGGTACAGGGTAGTGAAAAGAGAGAGTCAACCTGAATTGCTGTTTATCGTGCTATTATGATTTTAATAGGTCTAACAAATAAATATAGCCCCTAAAATGTCCTCTTAAGTATAAGTACAAAAAGATAGCATCCTCTGCAAATAGCTAAAACTGTATTATATGTGCTTAACCTGTAATAAACTGTTTAATTCCTACAAAAATTTTATGAATTAGGTAATGTTTTAATTCCATTTAATGGGTGGGGAAATTGAGACACTGAAATATCCAGAAACTTGCCCAATGGTACACTGTTAGTATGTTTTTGAAATTGGTCTTTAAATTAAGTTGGCCTAGTTCTACAGTTTGTGTTCTTAATACTGTTCTGTATATCTTGAGGCATTCTAACTTTATCACCCATTAGTAACCTAAGTTTACAGCCCATACTAGCCCATGGAGTAAAACAAAAGTCCTTTAAAGCTCTCACATGCCTTTATGACCAGTAGTAATCAGAAGCTATGGGCCCAGATTTCAAATTGTGACTTACTGACAACCATGAATTTATACTCAAGAACTTCTCTGGTGTCCTAGAAGTTCGCAAAAACACTTAAAACAAGTTTAGCAAGCATTTTAGTCTCTGTTCATAGTTTGATGCAATGTTCTGCTTAAAAACACACATTGTTTCCAGTAATATTTAGTAATATTTACCTATGAAATTAATTACACATGAACATTATAAGAAACAACAGAATACATTAGACACACAGACGCTCAGAAGATAGATTCATTCTTCAGCAAAGCTGGCATAGTCCCTTACCAGTGCAAACAGTGTAATTTAGAGAGACTAATGGTCTCATGAGTGCTATGAAAGTTATTAATTTATCATTCAGTTTACAGTCTTATAGCATCATTGTCCTCTATCCATTCTTCTTTCTCTAGGGAGGGGTGGAATAATGTAACTAGGAACCACATTTCCCAGAATCCTTGGTAATCAATGAGACCCACTTCTGTGTGACCTGCCAATGAGACATAAAAGCTGTCCTTGCTCTCAGAGTGGAAGCTTTGTATGTCTTTCTGTCCATGACCATTCAGGCACTGCAGGGCTCTGATCTGATCCAGGAGCTTTCTCTGACTGCCATACCCACTGGTTTCCTGAAGGTTACTGGCAGCTTTCCTGTTCTTACCCTTCAGCCTTCAACAAACCTCAACCCTCTAATACTCTGTTTAAAAACATTCACTCAAACAGCTTAGGATGGTTTCTATTTTCCTGATTGAACTGTGACTAATAAATGCACTTGTTCATTTTAAAAAGGTCAGTAGGATTATTATGACCTCATGTTTCTATGCCACATATCAGCTTACACAAAGCTATTGATATCATATATGTTTTCCCCAAAATTTATCTTCTAGAAAAAGTCTGTGGAAGACATACATATGGCCAACAGATATATGAAAAAATGTTCCACTTCACTAGCAATTAGGGAGATACAAATAAAAACTACAATGAGATACCATCTCACACCTGTTAGAATGGCTATAGGGGAAGCCAGGATGGCTCAGTGGGTGAAGCGTTCACTTTGCAGCGCCGGGGACTGAGGATCGAATCCTGGCTCCGGCCCGTGCGGACCCATGTGCTGAGCTGGGGAGTTCCCCCAATTCAGTTCTCTCTCTGTCTCTGTATCTCTCTCTCTCCCTCTCTCTGTCAAAAACAATAAAATAAAAAAATAAAAGTTAGAATGGCTATAATCAACAAGACAAGGGATAACAAGTGCTGGAGAGGCTGTGGAGAAAAGGGAACCCTCATACACTGCTGGTGGGAATGTAAACTGGTACAACCACTATGGAAGGCTGTATGGAGATTCCTCAAAAAATTACGAATGGAATTACCATATGACCCAGCCATCCCACTACTGGGCATCTACCCAAAAAACCTGAAGACCTTAATCTTTAAAGATGTTTGTACCCGCATGTTCATCGCAGCACTGTTCACAG